>JAPXFY010000017.1:75091856-75094356 GCA_030674185.1 Monoplex corrugatus
AAGTAGATCACTCATAAGGAAGATTAGGAAAAGACAGGCAACATTTATAGGCCATTTTACGAGGAAGGGGGATTTGGAGCACCTGGTCTCAACGGGAAAGCTGGAGGGAAAGAGAGCACCGGGTAGACCCAGGGAGAAAATGCTGGACGGACTTGCAGAATGGCTGGGGACGAGGAAGGTGGGGGAGATGCTTGGGGCAACAAGAGATAGAGACAGATGGAAAGTCCATGATCGCCAACGCCATGCGGCAGGGCACCTGATGATGATGATGACTCTTCAGCTAAATGCTAGAGGATCTCAATGAACGGTACTTTCCACAAAAAATACCCGAGAAATCCTTCTTTATCCAGGTTTGTTTTATTTTTTTTATCATCAATGAACGAAACTACTGTCAATCGATCTACTGTTGTTTAGAAAACATATCGTTTAGAAAACAACGTGTTGTTACAGTATATTAAAAGAATGAATCTTTCATTTAATGTCTGTTCACAATAGTGATTTTTAGACACACACGCACGCACACACACATACACACAAAGGGGAAAAAAGGTGGGGTGGAGGATGAGTATGGGGAAGGGTAATAGAAGTTTGAATGTAAGAAGGGGAACAAGTGCAATTAATAATTCAGAACAATGAATTAACAGTGTCAAATAATAACATACAACAATTAAATAAC
The DNA here is from genome assembly GCA_030674185.1 of Monoplex corrugatus. Taxonomy (NCBI): domain Eukaryota; kingdom Metazoa; phylum Mollusca; class Gastropoda; order Littorinimorpha; family Ranellidae; genus Monoplex; species Monoplex corrugatus. The sequence continues at coordinate 75,092,533 of JAPXFY010000017.1, forward strand.
TCTTCATAACAATCTGCCAACAGGGGATCTGAGAATCAGCTGGACTAACGAGATAATATCATTGTTTTTGTTGAAAAGAATATCTCTAGAGTCAGTACATGAAAAAAATCAAGATTGTTATTTCTATATGTCGTAAGTAAGATAGGACATTCAAAGAGTAGATGGTGGACTGATAATGTTTTTGAACAAATACATACATTTTGTGTATATTTTGTTTTCCAGTATATTCATGATCTGCATGAATGTGCGATTTTAATGTTTTTGTTATCCCCCTTCTGAAGAGTCAAAGCCTTTGTTAAGCTTATAATTACATGATTACATAAATCTCTCTCTCTCTCTCTCTCTGTGTCTCTTTCTCTCTCTCTGTGTCTCTTTCTCTCTCTCTCTCTTTCTCTCTTCTCTCTCTTTCTCTCTCTCTCTCTCTTTCTCTTTCTCTCTTCTTTCTCTCTCTTTCTCTTTCTCTCTCTTTCTCTCTCTCTCTCTCTCTTTCTCTCTCTCTTTCTCTTTCTCTCTCTTGCTGTTTCTCTCTCTTACTCTGTCTCTCTCTTTCTCTCTCTATCTCTCTCTGTCTCTCTGTCTGTCTCAGTCTCTGTATCTCTCTCTCTGTCTCTGTCTCTCTCTCACTCTTTCTCTTGAATGACAGCGAGTCTCCTTAACATCATGACTTTTTAAATCACGAACTACGACCCACCTGTTGCGTCCACGATTAAGGGGGCAGACCTACCCAGATTTGGGTACCAAGATTGTGATGTTCAGTGTTTCAGTTCTAATAAACCAATCACCATGACATTTGGCAAGAAGATACCTCAGACAGTATTCTTTGGATTGAATATCTTTGTTGGGGTCTGTGAGTTATGAAAAGTTGACAAAAATTAATTAATTAAAAAATGTAAAATGTTCTCGCGAAAATGAAAAAAATACTGTGACATTTATAACTATACATATATTCATGTTAGGAATTTGATATTTAGTGAGCAAACACATCTGTATAGTATGTATGGCATGTAGTAAAATCTTAGTTCTTCTATCATTTTTTTCTGTACAAACATCACACCAATTTTTAGAATAATTTTTATTAAAAAAATTATAATACAACTTTTGATAAAAATGTTTCTTTCTAGCAGAACTGCAAGATTTTACTACCGGCTATAAGTACCTGTACCTGCTATATGTGTGCCAAATATCAAGGAAATCTGATGAAAACTTTTGAACATTATGTCTGATGTATACAATCTCGCGAAAAATCGCAATTAATTAATTAATTTTTGTCAACTTTTCGTAACTCACAGACCCCAACAAAGACATTCAATCCAAAGAATACTGTCTGAGGTATCTTCTTGCCAAATATCACGGTGATTGGTTTATTAGAACTGAAACACTGAACATCACAATCTTGGTACCCAAATCTGGGTAGGTCTGCCCCCTTAATCAGTTGATGCCTATTGGCACACACACTTGTCACAAAAGTGTTTATCAAAAATCACACCCTTAGCTCCACTGCATCCATCCCAACAACACTTCAAACTGTGGCCACTTTGTCTCTTCGTCTCTGTTTCCCCTCTGTCTCTCTGTCCGTCTGCCTCTCTCTCTCTCTCTCTCTTTCTCTCTCTCTCTATGTCTCTATCTCTCTTTCTCTGTGTCTGTGTCTCTTTTTCTCTGTCTGTCTCTCCGTCTCTGTCTGTCTGTCTCCCTCTCTCTTTCTTTCTCTTTGTCCGTCTGTCTCTATCTCTCTTTCTCTGTGTCTGTGTCTTTTTGTCTGTCTGTCTCTCAGTCTCTGTCTGTCTGTCTCCCTCTCTCTCTCTCTTTCTTTCTCTTTGTCTGTCT
>JAPXFY010000017.1:75101856-75114356 GCA_030674185.1 Monoplex corrugatus
GTCAAACTGAGGAGAAAAGTCGAGTCCTCTACGGGGAACGAACCCTGGAACCTCGAGTTTAGTTACTGGCAGGCGAACATCTGAACCATTCTGCCACTGTTCTACCTTAAATCGACAGTGACCTCTAGATGGCGAATAAGCGATGGAGCAATGCACTGAGGATGGCTGCTGATTAAATTCCCCATCCATCCTCTCTGGACCCCTGGAGCGCTTTGCCTGCCTCATACTTCGCATGATATTTGAGCATCTGAGTCCAACTCTTCCCCCGTGGGGATGCCGGGGGATGTTTTAGTACAAATAGTATCCTCACCCTCTAGAACCTTTGTGTGAGAAATTTCCTCTTTTCTGTCTCTCTCTTTGTTTCTGCCTTATTCCTTTGCTTTCTGTCATTTCTTCCTATCATTTTCTGCCTTGCTGGTCCGTTCATCTGTATGTGTTCGATAAAGTTTACGTACTTTTTATTAGGATTGATAATTGAGTGCGTTTTAAGTGCATTTTTTGGCTCCAGGGATATGTGATATGCAGAAGGTATTTTAGGTAAGTTAGGCCCGTTTTTTATGTATATTTTAGTGTATTCAGTTATGTTTTTTAAATCCCCTGTGCAATAAATTGGATATAATTGTCAATGCCAGGGGCATCTCCTTAGATTATGTGCGCGAATGCATTAATATGTGGACTTTCCTTGTTATTCCTGTTGAAGTATTGTGTATGTTTTGAAACGGTTATAGCCCTGATATGGCTCTACGCAGTCGGCTGGGCTTTGAACAAAAAAATAACAATGAGACCCAAAACAAGTGTCACTGTCCGCGTCCAAGCAAAGAAGAACCAGAAGAACAAGTAAACCAAAAAGAAAAGAACGCGTATTCAGTACAACAAGACAAGACAAGCGCAAATTTTCGGCCAACCGGCCTTTGTCAAGCGCGAATGCACGATCATAAACAGACACCAAACAACGGATTAGGATAATAATCCTAATCCGTTGTTTTGTGTCTGTTTGTGATCGTAATCCTAATCCATTGTTTGGTGTCTGTTTGTTTGTGATCGTGCATTCGCGCTTGACAAAGGCCGGTTGGCCGAAAATTACCGTTGTTTGATGTCTGTTTGTGATCGTGCATTCGCGCTTGGCTTGACAAAGGCCGGTTGGCCGAAAATTTGTGCTTGTCTTGTCTTGTTGTATTGAATACGCGTCCTTTTTGGTTTAAAAAATAACAATGACAATAACAAGTCCAAGACTTTCTTCGTTGTCTTCTGTGACGGCATTTTTTTCAGGACTGCCCTGAAGGACAATGTCTTGGACAGTGTGTCATGGTGGGACGTTTGACCAAACCATCAACCTTGCATCGTCTCAGAATTGCCAGAAGTGGTACCAGGTGGCCCACCAAGGTTTCGATTTTGTTCCGAATGTACTTCATCATCATCATCATCATCATCATCATCATCATCATCATCTATCATCATGGTCATCATCATGGTCATCATCATGGTCATCATCATGGTCATCATCATGGTCATCATCATCATCATCATCATCATCATCATCATCATCATCATCATCATCATCATCATCGTGGTCGTCATCGTGGTCGTCGTCGTCATCGTCATCATCATCATCATCATCATCATCATCATCATCATCATCATCATCATCATCATCATCATCATGGTCATCATCATCATCATCATCATCATCATCATGGTCATCATCATCATCATCATCATCATCATGGTCATCATCATCATCATCATCATCATCATCATCATCATCATCATCATCATCATCATCTGCCTTACCACAATGGTCTGTGATTCGATTTCCCCATCTTTACTGTGTACCATGAGGGTGGACATGCGATGTGGCCCTGCCCAAACTGTGTTCTTCCACTCAATTATGTCTAACACACGCTCTCAAGCACGCAGGCAAACACACATCAAGCCTGCAGGAGCATGCACGTGAGCACACGGGCGAGGATATATTATATACAGAGAGAGAGAGAGAGAGAGAGATAGACAGATAGACAGACAGATAGATAGATAGATAGATAGATAGATAGATAGAGAGAGATAGAGAGAGAGAGAGAGAGAGAGAGAAGAAGAAATAAACAAGTAGATAGATAGATAGAGAGAGAGATAGAGAAGAGAGAGATAGATAGAGAGAGAGAGAGAGAGAAATAAACAAGTAGATAGATAGATAGAGAGAGAGAGAGAGAGAGAGAGAGACAGAGAGAGGAGAGAGAGAAAAAACAGTAGATAGATAGATAGAGAGAGAGAGAGAGAGAGAAATAAAAAGATAGATAGAAGAGAGAGAGAGAGAGAGAGAAATAAACAAGTAAGATAGATAGAGAGAGAGAGAGAGAGAGAAATAAACAAGTAGATAGATAGATAGAGAGAGAGAGAGAGAGAGAAATAAACAAGAGATAGATAGATAGATAGAGAGAGAGAAGAGAGAGAGAAATAAACAAGTAGATAGATAGAGAAGATGAAGAGAGAGAGAAGAAGAGAGAAGTAACAAGTAGATAGATAGATAGAGAGAGAAGAGAGAGAGAGGAGAGAGAGAATAACAATAGATAGATAGATAGAGAGAGAGAGAGAAGAGAGAAATAAACAAATAGATAGATAGATAGAAGAGAGAGAGAGAGAGAGAAATAAAAAGTAGAAGATAGATAAGAGAGAGAGAGAAATAAACAAGAGATAGATAGATGAGAGAGAGAGAAGAAGAACAGAGAGAGGAAGAGAGAGAAATAAACAAGTAGATAGATAGATAGAGAGAGAGAGAGAGAAAAATAAACAATAGAAGATAGAGAGAGAGAGAGAGAGAGAGACAAGAGAGAGAGAGAGAAATAACAAGAGATAGATAGAGAGAGAGAGAGAGAGAGAGAGAAATAAACAAGTAGATAGAGAGAGAAGATGAGAGAGAGAAATAAACAAGTAGATAGATAGAGAGAGAGAGAGAGAGAAATAAACAAGTAGATAGAGAGAGAGAGAGAGAGAGAATAAAAAGTAGATAGATAGAAGAAGAGAGAGAGAAATAACAAGTAGATAGATAGAGAGAGAGAGAGAGAGAGAGAAATAAACAAGTGATAGATAAAGAGAGAGAGAGAGAGAGAGAGAAAATAAAAGTGATAGACAAGAGAAGAGAAATAAAATAGATAGATAGAGAGAGAGAGAGAGAGAGAGAGAAATAAACAAGTAGATAATGAGAAGAGAGAGAGAGAGAAAGAAGAGAGGGAGAGAGAGAGAAATAAAAAATAGATAGATAGATAGAGAGAGAGAGAGAGAGAGAAATAAACAAGTAATAGATAGATAGATAGAGAGAGAGGAGAAGAGAAAAAAAGAAAAAATAAAATAGATGATAGAGAGAGAGAGAAGAGGAATAGAGAGGAAGAGAGAAGAGAGAGAAAACAGTAATAGAAAGAAGAGAAAGAGAAGAGGAGAGAGAGAGGGGAGAGAGAGAGAGAGAGAGGAGAAAAGAGAAGATAAATAGATGATGTAGAAGAGAGAGAGAGAAATAAAAGAGTATGAGAAGAAAGAAAAAAAGAGAGGAGAGAGAGAGAGAAATAAAAAGAGATAGATAGAAGAGAGAGAGGAGAGAGAATAAACAAGTAGATAGATAGAGAAGAGAGAGGGAGAGAGAGAAATAAAAGTAATAGATAGAGAAGAGAAGAGGAGAGAGAGAGAAATAAAATAGAAGATAGAGAAGAAAATAGATGATAGATAGAGAGAAGAGAGAGAGAGAGAGAAAAAACAGTAGATAGATAGATAGAGAGAGAGAGAGAGAGAGAGAGAGAAATAAACAAGTAAGAAAGATAGAAGAGAGAGAAGAGAGAGAGAGAGAAATAAACAAGTAGATAGATAGAAAGAAGAGAGAGAGAGAGAAGAAAGGGGAGAGAGAAATAACAAGTAGATAGATAGATAGAGAGGAGAGAGAAAAGAGAGAAATAAACAAGTAGATAGATAGATAGATAGAAGAGAGAAGATAGAGAGAGAGAGAGAGAGAGAGAAATAAACAAAGTAGATAGATAGAGAGAGAGAGAGGAGAGAGAGAAATAAACAGTAGATAGATAGAGAGAGAGAGAGGAGAGAGAGAGAAATAAACAAGTAGATAGATAGAGAAGAAGAAGAGAAGTAGAAGAGAGAGAGAGAGAAAATAAACAAGTAGATAGATGAGATAATAGATAGAGAGAGAGAGAGAGAGAGAGAGAGAAATAAACAAGTAGATAGATAGATAGAGAGAGAGAGAGAGAGAAGAAAATAAAGATAGATAGAAGAGAGAGAGAGAGAGAATAAACAAGTAGATAGTAGATAGAGAGAGAGAGAGAGAGAAAAACAAGTAGATAATAAAGAGAGAGAGAGAGAAGAGTAAAGGAGAGAGAGAGAAATAAACAAGTAGATAGATAGATAGAGAGAGAGAGAGAGAGAGAAATAAACAAGTAGATTAGATGAAGAGAGAGAAAGAAGAAAGAGAAGAAGAGAGAGAGAGAGAAAATAAAAAGATAGATAGAAGATAGATAGAGAGAGAGAGAGAGAGAGAGAGAGAATAAACAAGTAGATAGATAGATAGAAGAGAGATGAGAGAGAGAGAGATAGAAATAAAAAGAGTAAGAGTAGATAGAGAGAGAGAGAGAGAGAGAAGAAAGAAATAAAAAGAGAAGATAGTAGAGAAGTAGAGAGGAGGGAGAGAGAGAAAATAAACAAGTAGATAGATAGATAGAAGAGAGAGAGAGAGAGGAGAGAGAGAATAAACAATGAAGATAGATGAGAGAGAGAGAGAGAGAGAGAGAGAGAGAAAAAAAAAAGATAGATAGATAGATAGAGAGAGAGAGAGAGAGAGAGAGAGAAGATAACAGAGATAGTTAGATAGATAGAGAGAGAGAGAGAAGGAAGAACAACAGATAGTAGATAGATGAGGAGAGAGAGGAAGAGGAGAGATAAAACTGTGATACATAGATAGATAAGAGTCAGGAGAAGAGAGAGTAACATATAGATGTGATGAGATAGTAGACGAGAAGAGGACAGGAGAAGAATAATGACCTGATAGTGTTGAGTAGATGAGGTAGAAGTAAGAGTAATGTGTAGAAGAAGAGAGGGAATAACAAGTAGATAGTAGAAGAGAGTGATGAAGAGGAAGGGAGAAATAACAAGTAGATAGATAGATAGGTAGAGAGAGAGAGAGAAAAAAAACAAGTAGATAGATAGATGATAGAGAGAGAGAGAGAGAGAGAGAGAAAATAAACAGTAGATAGATAGATAGATAGATAGAGAGAGAGAGAGAGAGAGAGAAAAAGTAGAAGATAGAAGAAGTAGATAGATAGATGAGAGAGAGAGAGAAATAAACAAGTGATAGATAGATAGTAGAGAGAGAGAGAGAGAGAGAGAGAAATAAACAAGTAGATAGATAGATAGATGAGAGATAGGAGAGAGAGAGAGAGAGAGAGAGAAATAAACAAGTAGTGATAGATAGATAGATAGAGAGAGAGAGAGGAGAGAAAAAGAGAGATAGATAATAAAAAGAGTAGATAGATAGATAGAGATAGAGAGAGAGAGAGAGAGAGAGAAATAAACAAGTGTAGATAGATAGAGTGAGAGAGAGAGGAGAGAGAGAAATAAACAAGTAGATAGATAGAGAGAGAGAGGAGAGAGAGAAAAAACAAATAGATAGATAGATAGAGAGAGATGAGAGAGAGAGAGAGAGGGAGAGAGAGAGAGAGAGAAATAAACAAGTAGATAGATAGATAGAGAGAGAGAGAGAGAGAGAGAGAGAGAGAGAGAGAGAGAGAGGGGAGAGAGAGAAATAAACAAATAGATAGATAGATAGATAGAGAGAGAGAGAGAGAGACAGACAGACAGACAGAGAGACAGATAGACAGACAGACAGAGAGAGAGACAGACAGACAGACAGAGAGGCAAGAAGCAAAGGGTTAAACTATATGGCCTGAGACCTACAGTTCGCTAAATATGCCTCCCACTGGCTGCCATGGACCTTGCAGACCTGGTACCTCTGATTTCAGTCCTCTGTCTGATGTAGATGACTGTGTTATATTGCATGGTACCATGGTTTGTTAGAAGACATCTACAGGCCTGGTATCTCTGACTTCAGCACTCTGTCTGATGTAGATGACTGTGTAGACATTGTTATATTGCATGGTACCATGGTTTGTTAGAAGACATCTGCAGACCTGGTACCTCTGACTTCAGTCCTCTGTCTGATGTAGATGACTGTGTAGACATTGTTATATTGCATGGTACCATGGTTTGTTAGAAGACATCTACAGGCCTGGTACCTCTGACTTCAGCCCTCTGTCTGATGTAGATGACTGTGTAGACATTGTTATATTGCATGGTACCATGGTTTGTTAGAAGACATCTGCAGACCTGGTACCTCTGACTTCAGTCCTGTGTCTGATGTAGATGACTGTGTAGACATTGTTATATTGCATGGTACCATGGTTTGTTAGAAAACATCTACAGGTCTGGTACCTCTGACTTCAGTCCTCTGTCTGATGTAAATGAGTGTGTTATATTGCATGGTACCATGGTTTGTTAGAAGACATCTGCAGGCCTGGTACCTCTGACTTCAGCCCTGTTACATTGCATGGTACCATGGTTTGTTAGAAGACGTCTGCAAGAGTCCTTGAATGTTATATAGAACCAATACTGTTGTACGGATGCAAGGCGTGGACAGTCAGCAAGCAAAGCCAGAGCAGGATAGAAGCAGCCGAGATGTGGTTTCTCAGAAGAATGTTGAGAGTTCCATGGACAGCAAAGAAAACAAACGAGACAGTCTTGATGGAGGCAGACACAAGTAGATCACTCATAAAGAAGATTAGGAAAAGACAAGCAACATTTATAGACCATTTTATGAGGAAGGGGTTTTTGGAGCACCTGGTCACAACGGGGAAGCTGGAGGGAAAGAGAGCACCAGATAGACCCAGGGAGAGAATGCTGGACGGACTTGCAGAGTGGCTGGGGATGAGGAGGGTGGGGGAGATGCTGGGGGCAACGAGAGATAGAGATGGTTGGAAATCCATGGTCGCCAACGCCATGTGGCAGGGCACCTGATGATGATGATGATGATGACCATGATTTGTTAGAAGACGTCTGCAGGCCTGGTACCTCTATCTTTAACCCTCTAGGTTTTCTGTAGGGGATACCCAGCCCTTAGCTCATGGCCAGAAGACCTACCCTGTGAAAAAGGGAGTTAACCCTTTCAGTCCTGCACCCTGTCCACCAGCATCCTGCATCGTCAACCATGCTAGCAAAACAAAAACGTAACCCTCTGACTCCCCCAGGAAGCTGTTGGATAGGGTTAGGGTTTCAGAGGGTTCAGTTTTAGCAGTTGGTGCATAGGGTGCGGGAGTCAAAGGGTTAAGGAGCCGACTCACGAGCCGTTTCGCCCATACGGTAAGGAGAACCGTTTGAACCAGTGTGGTCAGACCTGTCAGTGTGGAACGAACGGCGTGCTACGTGATACTGTTGAAACGGATGTGAAATGTAGTAAGCAAAGAAGGTAAGTAAGTAAGTAAATCAGTAAGTAAGTAAGTAAGTAAGTAAGTAAGTAAGTAAGTAAGTAAGTAAGTAAGTAAGTAAGTAAGTCAGTCAGTCAGTAAATAAGTAAGTAAGTAAGTAAGTAAGTAAGTAAATAAGTAAGCAAGTAAGTAAGTAAGTAAGTAAGTAAGTAAATAAGTAAGTAAGTAAGTAAATAAGTAAGTAAGCAAGCAAGCAAGCAAGCAAGCAAAGCAAAGCAGCCAGCCAGCCAGCCAGCCAGCCAGCCAGCAAGTAAGTAAATGAGTAAGTGTGTGAGTGAGTGAGTGAATAAACGTCAGCCGGAAATAGCTCAGTTGTGAGATCGCGTTAGACACCAAAAACTGACACCACCAGAACAACTCAATGATGTTAAGGATGGGGACAATGAGAAGGCCAGGGGGATTTGGAGCACCTGGTCACAACGGGAAAGCTGGAGGGAAAGAGAGCACCAGGTAGACCCAGGGAGAGAATGCTGGACGGACTTGCAGAGTGGCTGGGGATGAGGAGGGTGGGGGAGATGCTAGGGGCAACGAGAGATAGAGATGGTTGGAAGTCCATAGTCGCCAACGCCATGTGGCAGGGCACCTGATGATGATGATGATGATGAGTTTTAATATTAGCGCATCCCCTGGGGATTCGAACCCACAACCAGTTACCATATGAATCCGACGCTCAAGCAACTGTGAGCTACTGAGGCCCGTGCCCGGACTTGATTTAGGTGATCCTGGTCCATCTCTGTTTCTGGTCCACTCTCCTGGAACAAACTTCCTCTCTCAGTCCGTCAGCAACCTACTTTTGTCTCCTTCAAGTCCGCTCTCAAAACTCACCTTTTCTCCTCTGCATAAAATCCTGACCTCACTCAACTCCCACTGCAGCCTGTCTCCACTCGGTGTGGAATCACATTGTAATATATATTTGTATGTAATATGTTTTCTATAATTTTCCATTGCTTTCCTTCTTTCCCCCCATTTATAGCCATGCGTATGTGTGTGTGTGTGTGTGTGTGTGTGTGTGTGTGTGTGTGTGTGTGTGTGTGTGTGTGTGTGTGTGTGTGTGTGTGTGTGTGTGTGTGTGTGTGTGTGTGTGTGTGTGTGTGTGTGTGTGTGTGTGTGTGTGTGTGTGTTCGTTCTTTGATTTAATGTCTTTTCACTATAAGTGATATTAGACGTATTCTGTCTGTCTGTGTCTGGGTCTGTGTGTGTATCTGTGCGTGTGTGTGTGTATGTATGTGTGTGTGTGTGTGTGTGTGTGTGTGTGTGTGTGTGTGTGTGGTGCGTGTGTGTATGTGTGTGTGTCCGTGTGTGTGTGTGTCCGTGTGTGTGTGTGTGTGTGTGGTTGTGTGTGTGTGTGTGTGTGTTGTGTGTATGTGTGTGTGTGTGTGTGTGTGTGTGTATGTGTGTGTGTGTGTGTGTGTGTGTGTATGTGTGTGTGTGTGTGCGTGTGTGTGCATGCGTGCATATGTGTATGTTCAGCGCTTAGATTTGATTTTTTATCAAGATTTTTCACTATATAAATACTGTATTTATTTATTTGTTATTATCTGATGTGTTCGTCACAGGATATACAGGGGATTTTCTGGGTGTGGCTTGGCTAAATGCCATCCCCCGCCCCCGTTTTCTGAAGGAAATCATCGTCCTCTTGGTCCAGGACTGCTCATCCGTCCTGACAAGCCAGATTTATTTCAGCAGTTAACCGCCATACCTGAAGGCCACCCAGACATCGCCCACCTGCCTGCCACCCATTACGGTTAGGGTTGGGGTGTATCCAGGCATTGAGGCGTTAATGTGTGTGTATCACTGTATGTGTAAGCTGAGGAGGGGATATGGGAGAAATTGAGTGGGAAAGAGACTGAAATACATTAAGAAACTTTTTAAAATCTTTGTTTGTATGTAAATTGTGATGTATGATATGCGAATAGTTTATAATTTGTGAGGTAATTTTGATTGTCAAGGTGTTAATGCTGTAATTACCTTGTCAAGGTGTTAATGCTGTAATACTGAAGTTATAATGTTTTTCCTGTATATGAATTAGAATTTTTGTTTTTGTCTTCATTCAAAATATTGATTAAAATTTTATGTACAACTATTGCGTGCATAAACACACACACACGCATGCAAACATAGCACACGCACACACTCTACACACACACACACACACACACACACACACACACACACACACACACACACACACACACACACACACACAACACACACACACACCACACACACACACACATTCTTACAAACACACACGCGCACAGCAACGCACACGTCACACACACACACACTCGTACGCAAGCACACACACGCAGCAATATATAAACACAGTATGCCTCTTTACTCATATGAAAAATCTGTTAATCTTTCTTCATTACATAAGTCAGTGTTTAAATTTTAATATTCTGTGGTTTTTATGTGTCTTCTTACTTGTATAGCTTTAATGTTTGTTGTTATCTTATTGTGTATGTAATTGTGAACATTTTTTTATCACCTTTTGCCTTTCTTGTGAAATGTAAAGTGCTGGTGAGCATGTTTTTATATGGAATATGCGCTATACAAATAAACATTATTATTATTATTATTATTAATGTCATCTCCAACCCCCCTCACCTCCTTCATTTCTGAAAAAAATAACCACCAACACTCCCGCCATCACATTCACCACCACCGCCATCAACAAAAGGAAACAGAAACAAACAAAAGAAGAACATTAACAACGAGAGAGAGAGAGAGAGAGAGAGGAGAGAGAGAGAGACAGACAGACAGACAGACAGAGAGACAGAGAGACAGAGAGACAGAGGTAGAGATAATAGATAGGTAGATGGACAGGCAGATATCTATAAATTATATGTATATATGTATATGCATATATATAGATATGATATATATATATTTATATGTACATACATATATATATATATAGATAGATAGACAGATAGATGGATAGGTAGATAGATGGATAGATAGATGGATAGATAGATAGGATAGATAGATGGATAGATAGATAGATAGATAGATGAGTGAGAGAGAGACAGAGAGAGAGACAGAGACAGAGACAAAGAGAGGTAAAGAAAGAGAGAAAGAAAAGGTAGAGGTAGATAGATAGAAAGATAAATAGAGAGTGAGAGAGAGAGAGAGGTAGAGCTACCTAGCTAGCCAGATAGATAGAGAGAGAGGGGGAGAGAGGGAGAGAGGGAGAGAGAAAGAGAGCAAAGAGAGAGAGAGAGAGAGAGAGAGAGAGAGAGAGAGAGAGAGAGAGAGAGAGAGAGAGAGAGAGAGAGAGAGAGAGAGAGAGAGAGAATCGACACTCGAGCCATCATAGATGTTCGTTCGCTTAATTCCCTATATATACTGCTACGAATATCTATGGTCACACATCCCGACCAAACTGCTGCGTTTAAGTCAAAACAATCATAACCAAACCTTTGCGTTTTTCACCGTACGTCTCGCTGCACGAAATAAGGGGAGTTTGTGGACTCTGCACTTTGTTTGAAAGGGAAGAATTCATCGTACTAGGCAATTCCATATGCGCTCTACCCAAATATGCCAGCAGTAGTAGGAAACTTGAGAGAATAGGGAGTCCTGTAAAAAAACTACATGTAATGTACAAGTCAGTGCATTTAAGGCAAAAATGGTGCTCAGTTAAAACAGAGACGTATTAAAAAAGCGAAACGGGGAATAGGCGAAATGGGAAAAGGAGAAATGGGAAAAAGTTGAAATGGGAAAAGGTGTCTTGGGAAAAGTGCATTTGGGAAGGAACGAAATGGGAAAGGGCAAAATAGAAAAAGGTGAAATGGGGAAAGGAGAAATGGAAAAAGGCAAAATGGGAAAAGACAAAACCCGGAAAAGATGAGATGGGAGAAGGCAAAATGGGAAAAGGTGAAATTGGGAAAAGGTGAAATTGGGAAAAGATAAAATGGGAAAAGGGGAATGGGGGGAAAACGTAAAATTGGGAAAAGGTGAAACGGGGAAAAGAAGAAATGTGAAAAAGAGAAATGGGAAATGGCAAAATGGAAAAGGAGAAATGGGAAAAGTGAAATGGGAAAAGTGAAATGGGAAAAGTGAAATGGGAAATGGCAAAAAGGGAAAAGGAAAAACAGGAAAAGATGAATCAGGGAAAAGGCAAAATGGGAAAACGTGAAATAGGAAAATATGAAATGGGGAATAGGCGAAATAGGACAAAGGCAAACGGGTAAAAGGCAAAACGGGGAAAAGGCGAAATGGAATACCACCGGCGTTGTAACCAACAGAGCCCTACAAAGGGTTTTTAAGGCAAAATGGGATTCTTCAAACAGTGACATATCTAAAGACGAAATGGGATAAGGCAGAACGTGAAACGGCCAAGTGGGACAAGGTAAAACAGGATGTCCTCCAGTCCCCCCTCACACCTCCCTTAAAAAAACCCAAAAAAACCAAAACCAAAACAAACAACAAACAAGCAAACATACAAACAAACAAAACCTAGGGTACAGACAGACAGAGACAGACAGACAGACTGGCCATGAAGGGAGACAATAAGAGATCCATTAAAGATCCAATAATAACAAGAGTTGCGTATCATTTGTAATTATTGACCAATTGGAAAATTCGCAAGCATTTTCACCGTTCACTTCAAGCATGGCAACCGACGTGTGTTTAATGCATTTCGAAGCCATAAATCTTTATCAAAAAGTCATTCTGTTCAGTGAAACTTCGGAAGAAAGAGTACGGGACTACAGTATTGAATGGAACCGCTTTGTGTATCAATATGGAGATATTACTCGTCATTTTAAGGCTACTTTCACTTTCAACACTGCAATAACATCGACGAAGCGGAAGCCAAAGTTCGCCCATGTTAATTAATGAAAGTGAAAGTAAGAAGGAGGACTGGGCTTGCACCGACAACGGTAAAACCAGTTGATCGACGGCATAAGATACAATTTGTTGCTGTGGAATATTTACTCTCTCGGTCTCTCTCTCTCTCTCTGTCTGTCTGTC
>JAPXFY010000017.1:75116856-75124356 GCA_030674185.1 Monoplex corrugatus
CGTGGGGGTGTCAGCCTCGGAGGACGTAGCCAGAGTCATGGAGGCTTTTCATACCCTGTGTCGCGAGATCATCGACTTCAAACGTCGATCCAGGACCTTCCTCGACCGTGTCTTCGGCCTGAAGAAGTCTTGATGACTCCCCAGCGAACCCATTGAAAGGACATGGACGTTCTGTTCTTTGATGTGCTGCATTTGAGGCGGTCTGCCTGGACGGCTGGGCTTGTGACGGTTTTGAACCGGAATTTTTTTTTTAATTGTGATGGGCTTTTTAAAAAAATGAACGTATGGGAGGGCGATTTGGGATTTCATTCCCCGCCCATCCACGTTATGCGTTGACAATGTCAAAGTAATGAATGACGTACAGTGTTGAATTGTGTTCTTGTATGGGCGATATTTTTGTTTTCTGTGGTGTGAGGGGAGGTATTGGGTGGGGGTATTATAATAATGATGATCAGGAGGAGGTCGGGCTGAGTTGAGGTAATGTGTTTGTGTGTGTGTGTGTGTGTGTGTGTGTGTGTGTGTGTGTGTGTGTGTGTGTGTGTGTGTGTGTGTCTGTGTCTGTGTGTGTGTCTGTGTGTGTGTTTGTGTGTGTTTGTGTGTGTGTGTGTGTGTGTGTGTGTGTATATATATATATGTGTGTGTGTGTATATATATATATATATATAATATATATATGTGTGTGTGTGTGTGTGTGTGTGTGTGTGTGTGTGTGTTTGTGTCTGTGTGTTAAGTCTCTGACAGAGAGAAAGAGAGAGAGTGTGTGTGTGTATGTGTGTGTAAGTCTGTATGTGTGTGTGTGTGTGTGTGTGTGTGTGTGTGTGTGTGTGTGTGTGTGTGTGTAAGTGTGTGTGTGTGTGTGTAAGTCTCTGCGTGCGTGCGTGTATGTGTGTGTGTATGTGTGTGTGTGTATGTGAGGCGGGGGAGGGGGATCAGTGACGTAATGAACACGTATATCACTGCATTGAAGTGGCTGTATTTATTAATGAATGTGTGGTATTTAGTCAATACAACACACACCTGCATACGCATGCACGTACACAGACATACACACAAACATACACACACACACACAAACACTCGTCTAAAATCACTTATGTGAATAGACGTTAAAAGAAATAACGAAAGAACACACACACACAAACACACAAATACACACACATGCATGCACACACATACATATACACACACACACACACACACATATACATATACATACACATACACACACATGCACACACACATTCAGAAACACACACACACACATGCACATACACACACACACACACACACACACATACACAACACACACACACACACACACACATACATACATACACACACACAAATACACACACACAGTGACACACAGTGACACACACACACAGTGACACACACAGTGACACACACACAGTGACACACACACAGTGACACACACACACACCACACACACACACACACACACACACACACACACCACACACACACACACACACACACACACACACACACACACAGTACAAAGAAGAAAATACCTGTTTGTTGTGAATGTTAATTTGAATTAAACAAGACTATCAATGTTGGTATATTACAGGATACAGAGATTTGAGGATTGCAGTATCAAAGATCAACCATTTGCCTCTCTTTCTCTCTGTTTCTTTCTCTCTCTCTCTCTATGTATCTTTCCCCCTCTCTCTCTGTTTCTCTCTTTCTCTCTCTCCCTCTCTGTCTGTCTGTCTCTCTCTCTCTTTCTCCGTTTCTCTCTCTGTCTACTTATCTATCTATCTCCCTCTCTCTCCCTCTCTCTCCTCTCTCTCCCCCTCCCACCCTCCCTCTCTCTTTCTCTGTCTCTGTCTTTCTCATTCTCTCTCTTCCTCTCTCTCTCTGCCTCTCTCTCTCTCTCTTTCTCTCTGTCTTTCTCTCTCCCTCTCTCTTTCTCTCTCTCTCCCTGTCTCTGTCTTTCTCATTCTCTCTCTTCCTCTCTCTCTGTGCCTCTCTTTCTCTCTCTCTCTCTCTCTTTCTCTCTGTTTTTCTCTCTCGCTCTCTCTTTCTCTCTCTCTCTCCCTGTCTCTGTCTTTCTCATACTCTCTCTTCCTCTCTCTCTCTGCCTCCATTTCTCTCTCTTTCTCTCTGTTTTTTCTCTCTCTCTCTCTCCCCTCCCTCCCATTCTGTTTCTTTCTCCTCTCTCTCTTCTGTCTGTTCTCTCCCCCTCCCTCCCTCCCTCTCTCTTTCTCTGTCTCTGTCTTTCTCATTCTCTCTCTTCCTCTCTCTGCCTCTCTTTCTCTTTCTCTCTCTTCTCTCTTTCTCTTTCTGTTTTTCTCTCTTCCTCTCTCTTTCTCTCTGTCTCTCCCCTCCCTCCCACTCTCTCTCTTTCTCTCTCTCTCGCTTTTTGTCTGTCTGTCTCTCTCTTCCCTCCCTCCGTCTCTCTTTCTCTCTCTGTCTCTCTCCTCCCTCCCTCCCCCTCCCTCTCTCTCTCTGTCTCTCCCTTGCTCTCTCTCTCTCCTCTGCACTGTCTTGCAGGTGACAGACCTCAACACCTTAATTCTTTCATTACCTGCGCTTTCTGTCTCTGGACCTTGCAGACTTCAACACCTTAGCTCTTTCCTTGTTCTGATGGTGTCAGTAGAGAATTTGATAAGTTCCCCCCCCCCCCCCCCCCACCGCCAATTTCCCTGGGATGATTATCCCCATCGGCCATATCACCTGAGGTTTGGTACTGGCGTAAAATTCAACGAAACCAATCAAATTCGCACACACTGACACCTTAGCTGCGTTGAATGTTTTTGTGGGTCAGCGGCGCGGGACGAAGGTTGCGTCGCTTAGGTCTGGTTCTGATTTAACGGAGCCTTTAGAAGCGGGCATCTGGAGGGGAAGGAAGGCGTTTGAAAGTGTCGGGTCAATGGTCTTAATTCATTAACCCGCTCCGGGTCAGCTCGGCGACACACTTCACAGAGGAAGCATCTCACCTGAGCGCCCGTTCTATCTCCGAGCTATAGTTCCACAACCACAACAGGACTGTCCAAACAGCTGGACGCCATTAATTAACTCTTTGACTCCCGTATCCTATTTTTCAACTGCAAAAACAACGCTTTGATTCCCTCACCCTGTCCATCAGCTTCCTCCAGGAAGGTGGAGGATAGGGTGAGGGAATCAAAGGGGTTAAGTTTTTGATTTGATGATGCAGGATGCTGGTCGACAGGGTCATCATCATCATCATGTGCCCTGCCGCATGGCGTTGGCGATCATGGCCCTCCACACGAATATATCCCCTGTCGCTGCAAGTACATCTCCCACCCTCTCTGTCCTCAGCCACCCTGCAACTCCGTCCAATATTTTCTCCCAGGGTCTACCTGGTGTTCTTTTCCCCTCCAGCTTTCCTGTTGTGACCAGGTGCTCTAATTCCCCTATCCTCATAAAATGTCCTATAAGTGTTGCCTGTCTTTTCCTAATCTGCTTTATCAATGATCTTCTTGTGTCTGCCTCCATTAAGACTGTTTCGTTTGTTTTCTTTGCTGTCCATGGAACTCTCAACATTCTTCTTAGAAACCACATCTCGGTTGCCTCAGCCTTGTTCTGACTTTGTGTGTTGACTGTCCACGCCTCACAACCGTACAACAGTATTGGTTCTATATAATATTCAAGAACTCTCTTCTTGTTGTTAACTGATATGCATTTGTTGGTAAGAACGCTTTTCATCTTCTTGAATGCTGTTTTGGCTTGGCCAAATTCTGCTGGCTATTACTGATGTGCATCTGCCGCTGGTGAGATGACCATTCCCATACATTTAACCCTTTGACTTCTGCACCCTATCCATCAACTGCACAAATTTAACCCTTTGACTCCTGGAAGCTGGTGGATAGGGTGAGGGAGTCAAAGGGTTAAGATTTTGCTTTGCTAGCACAATTAGCAATGCAGGATGCTGGTGGACAGGGTGCAAGAGTCAAAGGGTTAAACTTATGGACCTGTCTCAAAGTTGTACCATTTGCTGTGGACGGGGTGCACTCTGTGCACTAGCATCATGCATTACCAACCATGCTATCAATGCAAACACTTAACCCTTTGATTTCCTCATCCTGTACACCAGCCTCCTACAGGAAGCTGGTGGATAGGGTGAGTGAATCAAAGAGTTTAAGTGTTTGCATTTGGTGTGTAGAGTGCGGGAGTCAAAAGGATTAATTAACCCTTGCTCCTGCAAGTGGATTGGGTGGGTGAATCAAAGGGTTAAGATTTTGCAGTGATGGATAGAGCGCTTGACTCCTGCTCCCCGTCCACAAGCATTCTGCATTGCCCAACGACGCTTCAAAGCAAAAGCTTAACCCTTTGATTCAAAGGGTAAGGTTTTTGCAGTTGGTGGATATGCGAAAAGAAGAGCAGAAGGCGTAAGTCTCTTCCTGTCAGTACTGTACATAGCCTCTCCATCCGCAAGCCCTACGTTGTGCCTCCTCGTGGCGACAGGCGGTAACTGAGCACCTCACGGACTCAGGCTGAATCTCGAGGGACTCGGAGGAGGTTTGGCCCCCAGACCTGAGGCATGCAGGCCCACCGGCGTGTGGACACGCCCTGGTGCCCACGAACCAGATCCCCAAGCTATGGGTAAATAGCTCCACTGCCTTGTGGACATCTCGGGAGAGACTAAGGCTAAGGGAGTTAACCCTGAAAAAAAAACCGATGGAAGGCAAGGGGAAACCACCATCGTACTTTTCCCCAGGAAAACCATGGACGGCAACATTTATAGGCCATTTTATGAGGAAGGGGGATTTGGAGCACCTGGTCACAACGGGAAAGCTGGAGGGAAAGAGAGCACCAGGTAGACCCAGGGAGAGAATGCTGGACGGACTTGCAGAGTGGCTGGGGATGAGGAGGGTGGGGGAGATGCTAGGGGCAACGAGAGATAGAGATGGTTGGAAGTCCATGGTCGCCAACGCCATGCGGCAGGGCACCTGATGATGATGATGATGATGATGGTTAGGGTACAGGAGTGAAAGGGTTAATGGTATCCGGCTGTCTGGACAGTCCTGTTGTGGTTGGGGGACTATAGCTCGGAGTTAGAACGCACGCTAAGGTGAGATGCTTCCTCTGTGAACTGTGTCGTAGAGTTGACATGGAGCCCGGGGCGCGCTAAACTGGAACAGGCTATCTCGTTAACGGCGACGAGAGCGTTAAACTGGAACAGGCTATCTCGTGAACGGCGACGAGAGCGTTAAACTGGAACAGGCTATCTCGTTAACGGCAACGAGAACGTTTAACTGGAACAGGCTATCTCGTGAACGGCGACGAGAATGCAGTTTGTTTAACCTGGGTGTCATGATCATTAACCCAGTCATGCCGTCAGTCTCTCTCGGTCAAGAAATGAACGTCGATGTTTCCAGTTTCGGTTTCTCCGGAAGATGTCTGCACGCTCAGTTTAGTTTCATTTTTCATTTTAATTTTTAGTTTTTAATCCAAAACGAGCTTGACTGCCCGCGTTCAAGCAAACAGGAACCAGAACAAAACACGGAAAAAGAATAAGAACGCGTATTTAATACAACAAGACAAGACAGGCGCAAATTTTCGGCCAACTGGCCTGTGTCAAGCGTAAGATCACAAACAAACAAACAAACACCAGATACAAAAATTAGGACGGAGCAGCAGGGAAGTTTCAGTCTTTTTCTCCTAATTTTTTTTATCTGGTGTTTGTTTGTTTGTTTGTTTGTGATCTTACGCTTGACAAAGGCCAGTTGGCCGAAAATTTGCGCCTGTCTTGTCTTGTTGTATTAAATACGCGTTCTTATTCTTTTTCCGTGTTTTTTTTCTGGTTCCTTTTAGTTTTTTGTTTTAGTTTTTATTTTCAGTTTTTAGTGTTAGTTTTTAGATTTTAGTTAAGTTTTGGTTTCAGTTATAGTTTTAATTTTGGTTTTGGTTGTAGTTTTAGTTTCAATTTCAGTTTCAGTTTCAGTTTTAGTTTTTATTTTCAGTTTCAGTTTAGTTTTTAGTTTTCGTTTTCGTTTCAGTTTTAGTTTCAATTTCAGTTTCAGTTTAAGTTTTGTTTTAGTTTTAGTTTTCATTTCAGTTTCAGTTTTAGTTTAGTTTTAAATTTAGTTTTCATTTTTGTTTCAATTTGAGTTTTAGTTTTGATTTTAGTTTCAGTTTCAGTTTTAGTTTCAGCTTCTGTCTGAGATTGTTTCAGTTGTAACTTCAGTTGCAGTCTTACTTTGAGTTTTAGTTTCAATTTTAGAATCAGTTTTAGTTTTCAGTTTCAGCTTTCGTTTTAGTTTCAGTTTTCAGTTTCAGCTTTCGTTTTAGTTTCAGTTTAAGTTGCAGTTTTAGTCTTTTAGTTTTAGTTTCAATTTCAGTTTTAGTTTAAGTCGAAGTTTTCGTTTTAATTTCAATTTCAATTTCAGTTTCAATTTTAGTTGTAGTTTCAGTTGCAGTTTTCGATTTAGTTTAATTTTTAGTTGTAGTTCAAGTCTTTTAGTTTTCGTTTCAATTTCAGTTTGAGTTAAAGTTTTAGTTTCATTTTTTTTTCAGATAACGTTTCCGAGCTCGGAATAGTTTCAGTTTCAGTTTCTGAAGATAATGTCTTCATCCTCGGAATGAATTCTGTATGTGCTGATATCACAGACGCCTTGTGATGAATAAGATCCAGAATGATCATGACAGAAGCCTTGTGTCTGTGCATAAGCCCTGTGCGATGGTAATGTCTTGGGTTCTATTGGAATTATTGGAGTTACTTAACCCTGTCCACCAGCATCCTGCATTGCCAACCATACTCATCATCATCATCATCATCATCATCAAGTGCCCTGCCACATGGCGTTGGCGACCATGGACTTCCATCTATCTCTATCTCTCGTTGCCCCTAGCATCTCCCCCACCCTCCTCATCCCCAGCCACTCTGCAAGTCCGTCCAGCATTCTCTTCCTGGGTCGACCTGGTGCTCTCTTTCCCTCCAGCTTTCCCGTTGTGACCAGGTGCTCCAGATCCCCCTTCCTCATAAAATGGCCTATAAATGTTGCCTGTCTTTTCCTCATCTTCCTTATGAGTGATCTACTTGTGTCTGCCTCCATCAAGACTGTCTCGTTTGTTTTCTTTGCTGTCCATGGAACTCTCAGCATTCTTCTTAGAAACCACATCTCGGCTGCCTCAATCTTGTTCTGGCTTTGCTTGCTGACTGTCCACGCCTCGCATCCGTACAACAGTATTGGTTCTATATAACATTCAAGGACTCTCTTTCTGGTGTTAATTGATAGGCATTTGTGCCAACCATACTAGCAAAGCAAAAACTTAACCCTTTGATTCCCTCACCGTATCCACCAGCTTCCTGCAGGAAGTGGGTGGATGTTGCAGGAAGCTGGTGGATAGGCTGAGGGAGTCAAAGGGTTAAGTTTTTACAGTTGGTGGATAGGGTGCGGGGGTAAGAGGGTTAATTCTCTTAGCCCACCCGTCACCGGTTAGCATCCCAGAATTCAAAGGCGGCCGCAGCAGCAGAAGTCACAACAACTCTTCTTCACTTACTCCTGCCTT
>JAPXFY010000017.1:75131856-75139356 GCA_030674185.1 Monoplex corrugatus
GTGCGAGTCAACAGGCGCTGTATATTATCAGGTGAGTCACTATCTTGAAGTTGGGTGTCATCAGCATAGAAGTGGTGTTTTATAGAGTGGGAGTTGATGATGGTGGACAGGGGGGAGGTATAAAGAGTGAAAAGAACAGGGCCAAGGACAGATCCTTGTGGAACACCACAGGTCAGGTATGCAGGTTGAGAGTAAGTGCCATTGATGAGAACAGTTTGTTTTCTGTTTGATAAATACGAAGTGAAAAAGGAGAGAGCAATGTCAGAGATGCCAAAAGTATGATGAAGTCTAGAAAGGAGAATACCATGGTCAATGGTATCGAAAGCTGCAGACAGATCAAGGAGTGTGAGGAGAGAGACTTTGCCAGTATCAGTTGCAAGGAGGAGATTGTTGAGAATGTGTAGTAGGGCAGTTTCAGTGCTATGGCACTGGCGGTAGGCTGACTGGAAAGGATTGAGGAGATTGTTGGCAGACAGGTGAGAGTTCAGCTGGTTGAGGACGACTTTTTCAAGGAGTTTTGACAAGAAAGAGAGATTAGAGATAGGCCTGTAATTTTTCAGTTCATTTGGGTCTAAATTGTGTTTCTTGAGGAGAGGGTGAACAATAGCAGACTTGAAAGAATCTGGGACAGTTCCAGTTTGAAAAGAAGTGTTGATGATGTCAGTGATGAATGGGAGGAGAGTAGGGAGACAATCGGAGTAGAGAGAACCTGGAAGAGGATCCAGTTCGCAGGTTTTGAACGACATGGATCTGATTGTGTTGAAAATTTCTTCTTGTGAGACTGGGGTAAAAGTAGTGAGAGGTGTGCCAGAGAAGGAAGGGTCAGGTGGGCATGGTTGACAGGGTGTCCTGTCAAGCCTGTCACGAAGAGTTTGTATTTTGGTGGTGAAATACTTAGAGAATACAGATGGGAGTTCTTCATTTGTATGTTTTGTTGGGAGAGGTAAGTCTTTTCGTGTGCCAAGGAGATGATTCATGGTTGTAAAGAGTTCTTTTGAAGAAGAGGCATTCAGGATTTTGGTTTGGAAATAGCTTGTTTTTGCTGATGCAATGAGGGTGGATACTTTTGTTTTAGAGGCTTGGAAAAGTTGCCTGTGTACAGTGAGTTTGGATTTGCGCCAGCGGCGCTCTGCTCTGCGGCGGGCACGTTTTGCACAGGCAATCTCATGAGTGAGCCAGGGGGTAGGGGGGCGGTCAGGTAAAAGACGGGTTGTGGCTGGAGCATGAGTGTCCAGAAGATGGTGGAGAGTAGTATAGAATTCATCGGCAAGGTTATGTGACTTTTCAGAAAGGAGACGGGAGGCATCAGATGAAAATGTGGAGAGGTCGATAGATTTGAGATTGCGTCGAGTCACTGTGCGCGTGGTACGGGAAGGAGGAGAAATGTCAAGAGAACAGAGAATTGCAGAGTGGTCAGATGGAAGGGCTGAAGTTAGATGGGTAGAAAGAACTAAGCAGTTGTTAGTAGCTGAATTGTGGTGATCACGAGAAATGATCCAGTCAAGAATGTGACCTTTTTGATGGGTTGGTTCAGAAATGTGTTGAGTCATATTACTACTACTAACAACAACAACAACAACAACAACAACTACTACTACTACTAACAACAACAACAACAACAACTACTACTACTAACAACAACAACAACAACAACAACAACAACAACAACAACAACAACAACAACAACAACAACAACAACAACAACTACTACTACTAACAACAACAACAACAACAACTACTACTAACTACTACTACTAACAACAACAACAGCAACAACAACAACTATTACTACTACTACTAACAACAACAGCAACAACTACTACTACTACTAGCTATTTCTACTACTACTACTATTAAGTAGTAAGTACTAACTACTGACCACTGACTACTTCCACTACTAATTCATCATCATCATCATCAGGTGCCTTGCCGCATGGCGTTGGCGATTATGGACTTCCATCTGTCTCTATCTCTTGTTGCCTCAAGCATCTCTTCCACCCTCCTTGTCCCCAGCCACTCTGCAAGTCCGTCTAGCATCTTCTCCCTGGGTCTACCCGGTGCTCTCTTTCCCTCCTGCTTTCCCGTTATGACCAGGTGTTCCAATTCCCCTTTCCTCATAAAATGGCCTATAAATGTTGCCTGTCTTTTCCTAGTCTTCCTTATGAATGATCTACTTGTGTCTGCCTCCATCAAGACTGTCGTTTGTTTTCTTTGCTGTCCACTACTAATTACTACTACTATTACGTCTACTAGTACTGTTACTACTACTCCCACTACGGACACGCACACACACTGAACAAGAAGACGCCATCGCTTCAGCTTCTCCCCCCCCCGTCCCCCACCATTGCCCATTGTGGTAACATTACATTTTAGGCAAAGACTTGGGTGAGAAATTTGAGAGCAAAAGCTATTATGCTGGCTCTAAGTTTCACATTCATTTTTGGTTCAGTGCTCTCTCCCTCCCTCCCTCCCTCTCTCCCTCCCTCCCTCTCTCCCTGTCTCTGTCTTTCTCTGTCTCTCTCTGCATTTCTCTCTTTTTTTCCCTCTCTCTCTGTCATTTTCTCTGTCTCTCTACCTTTGTCTCTCTGTTTCTCACCATCCCCTCTCTCTTTCTCTCTGTGTCTGTCTCTCTCACACTTTGCCTCCCATTTCTCTTTGTCTCTCTCCCCTCTCTCTGTCTTTCTGTCTCTGTCTTTCTCTCCCTGTTTGTCTCTATCTCTCTCTCCCTCTCCCACCCTCTCTTGTTCTTTCTTTCGTTGTCTGTCTCTCTCTGTCTGTCTCTGTGTCTCTCTGTCTCTGTGTCTCTCTGTCTCTGTCTCTCTCTCTGTCTGTCTGTCTGTCTCTCTCCATCCCCCCTCTCTTTCTGTCACTGTCTCTCTGTCACTGTGTCTTTGTCTCTGTCTGTGTCTCTGCCTCTCTCTGTGTCACTGTCCATCTGTCTCTGTCTCTCTCTGTGTCTCTGTCTCTCTGTGTGTCACTGTCCCTCTGTCTCTGTCTCTCTCTGTGTCTCTGTCTCTGTCTCTGTCTGTGTGTCACTGTCCCTCTGTCTGTGTCTGTGTTCCTGTGTCTGTGTCTCTGTCTCTGTCTGTGTGTCACTGTCCCTTCTCTGTCTCTCTCTGTCTCTGTCTTGTCTCTGTGTGTCACTGTCCTCTGTTCTGTCTCTGTCTGTGTGTCACTGTCCCTCTGTCTCTGTCTCTGTCTGTGTGTCACTGTCCCTCTGTCTCTGTCTCTCTGTGTGTCACTGTCCCTCTGTCTCTGTCTCTCTGTTCAGCTTGTGTCACTGTCCCTCTGTCTCTGTCTCTCTGTGTGTCACTGTCCTCTGTCTCTGTCCTCTCTGTGTGTCACTGTCCCTCTTGTCTCTGTCTCTCTGTGTGTCACTGTCCCTCTGTCTCTGTCACTGTCTCTCTCTGTGTGTCACTGTCCCTCTCTCTTGTGTCACTGTCCTGTGTGTCACTGTCCCTCTGTTCTGTCCTTGTCACTGTCTCTCTGTGTGTCACTGTCCCTCTGTCTCTGTCTTCTCTTGTCACTGTCCCTCTGTCTCTGTCTCTCTGTGTGTCACTGTCCCTCTGTCTCTGTTCTCTCTGTGTGTCACTGTCCTCTGGTGTCACTGTCCTCTGTTCTGTCTCTCTGTGTGTCACTGTCCCTCTGTCTCTGTCTCTCTGTGTGTCACTGTCCCTCTGTCTCTGTCTCTCTTGTGTCTCTGTCTCCCCTCTGTGTGTCACTGTCCCTCTGTCTCTGTCTCTCTGTGTGTCACTGTCCCTCTGTCTCTGTCTCTCTGTGTGTGTCACTGTCCTCTGTCTCTGTCTCTCTGTGTGTCACTGTCCTCTCTGTGTGTCACTGTCCCTCTGTCTCTGTCTCTCTGTGTGTGTCACTGTCCCTCTGTCTCTGTCTCTCTCTGTGTGTGTCACTGTCTCTTTGTGTGTCACTGTCCCTCTGTCTCTGTCTCTCTGTGTGTCACTGTCTCTCTGTGTGTCACTGTCCCTCTGTCTCTCTCTGTGTCTCTGTCTCTCTCTGTGTGTCACTGTCCCTCTGTCTCTGTCTGTGTGTCACTGTCCCTCTGTCTCTGTCTCTCTCTGTGTGTCACTGTCCCTCTGTCTCTGTCTCTCTCTGTGTCTCTGTCTCTCTGTGTGTCACTGTCCCTCTGTCTCTGTCTCTGTCTGTGTCTCTGTCTCTGTCTGTGTGTCACTGTTCCTCTGTCTCTGTCTCTCTCTCTGTGTCACTGTCCCTCTGTCTCTGTCTCTCTCTGTGTCTCTGTCTCTCTGTGTGTCACTGTCCCTCTGTCTCTGTCTCTCTCTGTGTCTCTGTCTCTCTCTGTGTCACTGTCCCTCTGTCTCTGTCTCTCTCTGTGTCTCTGTCTCTCTGTGTGTCACTGTCCCTCTGTCTCTGTCTCTCTCTGTGTCTCTGTCTCTCTGTGTGTCATGGTCTCTCTGTCTCTGTCTGTGTCTCTGTCTCTCTGTGTGTCACTGTTCCTCTGTCTCTGTCTCTGTCTGTGTCTCTGTCTCTCTGTGTGTCACTGTCCCTCTGTCTCTGTCTCTGTCTGTGTCTCTGTCTCTCTGTGTGTCACTGTCCCTCTGTCTCTGTCTCTCTCTGTGTGTCACTGTCCCTCTGTCTCTGTCTCTGTGTCACTTGAGATCTATGTTCCCTCACGTACCCTCCGCTCTGCCTCCGATCCTCTGACTTTTCGCTTTCCACGCACTAAGCTCAATACCTATGGTCCACGAGCCTTCTCTGTTTCTGGTCCGCTCTCCTGGAACAAACGTCCTCTCTCAGTCCGTCAGCAACCTACTTTTGTCTCCTTCAAGTCCGCTCTCAAAACTCACCTTTTCTCCTCTGCATAAAATCCTGACCTCACTCAATCCCCTCTGCAGCCTGTCTCCACTCGGTGGGGAATCACATTGCAATATATATAATTGTATATAATATGCTCTCTATAATTTTCCATTGTTTTTATCCTCCCCATTTATAGCCGTGTGTGTGTGTGTGTGTGTGTGTGTGTGTGTGTGTGTGTGTGTGTGTGTGTGTGTGTGTGTGTGTGTGTGTGTGTGTGCGTGGGTGCGTGTGTGTGCTGGCGTGCGTGCGTGTGTGTGTTTCAGGGCTTAGATTTGATTTTTTCAAGATTTTGCGCTATATAAATATTGTAATTATTATTATTATTATGTCACTTTTTCTGTCTTCTCTGTCACTGTCCTCTGTCTCTTCTCTGTGTGTCACTGTCCCTCTGTCTCTGTCTCTCTGTGTGTCACTGTCCCTCTGTCTCTGTTCTCTGTGTGTCACTGTCCTCTGTCTCTTCTCTCTGTGTGTCATGTCCTCTGTCTCTGTCTGTGTTCACTGTCCCCCTGTCTCGTCTCTGTCTCTCTGTGTGTCACTGTCCCTCTGTCTCTGTCTATCTGTGTGTCACTGTCCCTCTGTCTCTGTCTCTGTCTCTCTGTGTGTCACTGTTCCTCTGTCTCGTCTCTGTCTCTGTGTGTCACTGTCCCTCTGTCTCTGTCACTGTCTCTCTGTGTGTCACTGTCCCTCTGTCTCTGTTCTCTCTGTGTGTCACTGTCCCTTTGTCTCTGTCTCTCTGTGTGTCACTGTCCCCTTCTCTGTCTCTGTCTCTCTGTGTGTCACTGTCCCTCTGTCTCTGTCTCTCTGTGTGTCACTGTCCCTCTGTCTCTGTCTCTTTCTCTTTGTTGTGTCCTGTCCCTCTGTCACTGTCTCTCTGTGTATAATTAATTATTAATATATATCTTTCACAATTTTATATAGCGCAAAATCTTGATAAAATCAAATCTAAGCGCTGAAGCTAGAACACAACGCAAGCAGACGCACGCAACCACGCACACACGCACGCCACGCACACACACACACACACACACGCATACACACACACACACACGCATGGCTATAAATGGGGAGAAAGAATAAAAGCAATAAAAGCAAGAATAAAAGCAATGGAAAATTATAGAGAGCATAGCATATACAATTATATATTATAACCATGTGATTCCCTCCGAGCGGAGACAGGCTGCAGAGGGGGGTTTGGATTTTATGCGGAGGAGAAAAGGTGAGTTTTGAGAGCGGACTTGAAGGAGACAAAAGTAGGTTGCTGACGGACTGAGAGAGGAAGTTTGTTCCAGGAGAGTGGACCAGAAACAGAGAAGGCTCGTGGACCATAGGTATTGAGCTTAGTGCGTGGAAAGCGAAAAGTCAGAGGATCGGAGGCAGAGCGGAGGGTACGTGAGGGAACATAGATCTCAAGTAGGCTTGACAGGTAATCGGGGGCTGCGTTATTGAGGCTTTTGTAGCACATGGTGTCTAGTTTGTACTGTATGCGCTTTGATACAGGGAGCCAGTGAAGTTGTGCCAGGAGAGGAGATATGTGGTCAGCTTTTTTCTTTTTGAGTACAAGGCGTACAGCATTGTTTTGAATGCGCTGTAGGATGTGAATGGTGGAGGCAGGAAGACCAGACAGGAGTGAATTGCAATAGTCAATGCGAGACATTATGAAGGAGAGAACGAGTTTTGCAGTTGTTTCGACAGAGAGATACTTCCTGATCAGCCTTATACGATGGAGATGATAGTAGCAGGATCTGGCAGTTTGAGAAACAAAGTTGTTCATGGAGAGGGTAGAGTCAATGCAGACACCAAGGTTTTTAGCTGAATCAGAAATTGGGACTGTCACTGTCCTTCTGTCTCTGTCTCTCTCTGTGTCACTGTCCCTCTGTCTCTGTCTCTCTGTGTGTCACTGTCCCTCTGTCTCTGTCTCTGTCACTGTCTCTGTCTCTCTGTGTGTCACTGTCCCTCTGTCTCTGTCTCTCTGTGTGTCACTGTCCCTCTGTCTCTGTCTCTGTCACTGTCTCTGTCTCTCTGTGTGTCACTGTCCCTCTGTCTCTGTCTCTGTCACTGTCTCTGTCTCTCTGTGTGTCACTGTCCCTCTGTCTCTGTCTCTCTGTGTGTCACTGTCCCTCTGTCTCTGTCTCTCTGTGTGTCACTGTCCCTCTGTCTCTATCTCTGTCACTGTCTCTGTCTCTCTGTGTGTCACTGTCCCTCTGTCTCTGTCTCTCTGTGTGTCACTGTCTCTCTGTCTCTGTCTCTGTCACTGTCGCTCTGTGTGTCACTGTCCCTCTGTCTCTGTCTTTGTCACTGTCTCTCTGTGTGTCACTGTCCCTCTGTCTCTGTCTCTGTCACTGTCTCTCTGTGTGTCACTGTCCCTCAGTCTCTGTCTCTGTCTCTCTGTGTGTCACTGTCCCTCTGTCTCTGTCTCTCTGTGTGTCACTGTCCCTCTGTCTCTGTCTCTGTCTCTCTCTGTGTCACTGTCCCTCTGTCTGTGTCACTGTCTCTCTGTGTGTCACTGTCTCTCTGTGTGTCACTGTCCCTCTGTCTCTGTCTCTCTGTGTGTCACTGTCCCTCTGTCTCTGTCTCTGTGTGTGTCACTGTCTCTCTGTGTGTCACTGTCCTTCTGTCTCTGTCTCTCTGTGTGTCACTGTCTCTCTGTGTGTCACTGTCTCTCTGTGTGTC
>JAPXFY010000017.1:75144356-75146856 GCA_030674185.1 Monoplex corrugatus
AGCACTGACAAAAAGAAATGGTTTGGAGGGGCGAGGGGTGGGGGAGGGAGAACAGGGGGAGGGGGTCAAGGGGAGGGAGAGGGAGGTAGGGAGGGACAGAGGCTTTCTTCTCCTCCCCCCGTCCCCCCTAGTACTTACCCCTACCTCTGTCCCCGCAACCGTGTCTTCTTGTCTTGGCGCAAGCCTTTTCTGTTCTTTCCCCCCTTATTTCGTCCAGTGCTACGTCTCGCATGGCTTGTTGGGTTTCTCCTCTTCCACCCCTCCCTCCCCCACCACCATCTCTTTCTCTACCACCTCACTCCCTAGAGTTGTCTCCCTCCCTCCCTGTGTGCCTGCCTGCCTACCTGCCTTCCCTTACGCTGTGAGACTTGGAGTGAGAGAGAGAGAGAGGCGCTGGTCGTACTTTCTGCTTGTCTTCATTTTACTTACACTAACACTGTCCGTTTTTTGAGTTAAGTGTATGTGTTTGTGTGTGTGTGTGTGTGTGTGCGTGTGTCCTCTCTTTTCCCTCCCTCCCTCTCACCACACACAGGTTACATATAGTTGGCAACGCTCTCTCGCACGCGGTGATTTCGACACCTGCTTGTTTGTGTCTGCGAATCTGTTCGACCGTGTGGCGTAATCTGCATTCCGGCACCAGATTCTGTGAGGCTTGGAAGGGAAGAAGACATCTTCGGAATTGTTTTTATTCCATAAATTTTGCTTTGGAAGCAAGAGGATTTTTTTGGCATCATTTGTTTGTTCACTTTGTGGATTTTTTCCCCCCCCCAAGGGAAGACAATCTTTCGTATTATTAATATTGTTGAACTTTTTTTTGTTTTTTTGTTTTTTTTTTGGTTGATGTTGTTGTGAAGAAAGACTTTTGGTATAAACGATTTTGTGAATGTTTTGTTTCGAAGGAAGACACACAGACACACTTTGGTGCTTTTATTTGTGGATTGTTTCGGAGTTGGTGTGGTTTTGCTTTCGTCAAGAACTCAGTTTTGTAAGAGGTGGAGTGTTTTTTTGTTGTTGTTGTCAGGATGGTGGGGTGAAGCAGAAACACAACTTGGACGGTCTCTGAGTGAAGTAAACGGGCGTGTTGAAGAGGGGACGTAACACGCGCTGTCAGTTTTTTTTCGAGTGCATGCTGGCGTTGACAGAGAACCAGTGGCGGTGTCTTCAAAACCAAACACCTGCGGGGTTAGCCTGTCAGTGCAAAAGTTGATTTCGCGGAGGTGAGCTCTCTTCACCGACCGTCAACAAGTCTACTGAGCGGCGAGGAGCTGAGATTTGGGTGTGGTGACTCGTGTTTTGCAAATTGCGCTGATCATTAGTCGGTTGACTTAGTCGCCTGAAGGCAAACTTTTGTTTTGTTTTTTGTTTTTGTTTTCGTTTTGGGTGTGTGCGTCTGTGTTAAAGGATTTTGGTACAGCCAAACCTTTACTACATCAAATTCGTGCATAGTGACTGACTGGCGTGAAGAATTCTTTCTTTCTTTTTGTTGTTGTTGTTGTTGTTGTGTTTTTGCCAAACACAGCAGCGAGACAGGAGCGAGGAGCGCCAGAGATTGTGAAGTAAATCGAGTTTTGGGGAGACGTTCAAATCGCTTCCAGCTTTTGCTGGCTCTGCGGAACCCAGGCTCTTTGCTGCTGGCATCATCGGAATTATAAACGTGTGCTGCTGCCAAGTCGGTGAGTCGATTAGATTCGATGATGATGATGGTGGTGATGGTGATGGTGATGGTGGTTGTGGAGATGGTGGTGATGATGATGGTGATGATGATGATGGTGGTAGTGATGATGGTGATAGTAATGGTGGTGATGATGATGATAGTGATGGTGTGACGGTGATGACGATGATGACGACGACGACGACGATGATGGTGATGACGACGACGACGACGACGACGACGATGATGATGGTGATGGTGAGGATGACGACGATGACGACGACGATGGATGATTGTGATGGTGAGGATGATGACGATGATGATGGTGATGATGATGATGACGACGACGATAATGATGTTGATGATGATGTGATGGTGAGGATGATGACGATGATGATGGTGATGATGATGATGACGACGACGATAATGATGTTGATGATGATGTGATGTGTCTGCATCTCTCGGACCTGGTTGAAGCCAGCATGTCTTACAATAGTAAGCGTACAGCCCTGTCACGCAGTCTCAATCGTAGATGGAGCCCCAACAGTATCAAGATCTGTTTTTATCTGTTTTTATCTTCATTCAAAATATTGATTATAATTTTATGTACAACTATTGCATGCACAAACACACACACACGCATGCAAACATAGCACACACACACACACACACACACACACACACACATTCTTACACACACGCGCACAGTAACGCACACGCACGCACACACACACACGTACACACACACACGCACACGTATACACACACACACACACACACGTACGCAAGCACACACACGCAGCAATATATAAACACAGTATGCCTCTTTATTCATATGAAAAATCTGTT
>JAPXFY010000017.1:75156856-75159356 GCA_030674185.1 Monoplex corrugatus
AGAGAGAGAGAGAGAGAGAGAGACGCACAGACACACTGATAGAGAGAAACACACACATACAGGGGAGAGAGAGAGAGAGAGAGAGAGAGAGAGAGAGACGCACAGACACACTGATAGAGAGAAACACGCACATACAAGAGAGAGAGAGGAGAGAGAGGAGAGAGAGAGAGAGAGAGAGAGAGAGAGACGCACAGACACACTGATAGAGAGAAACACACACATACAGAGAGAGAGAGAGGAGAGAGAGAGAGAGAGAGAGAGAGACGCACAGACACACTGATTAGAGAGAAACACACACATACAGAGAGAGAGAGAGAGAGAGAGAGAGAGAGGAGAGAGACGCACAGACACACTGATAGAGAGAAACACACACATACAGAGAGAGAGAGAGAGAGAGAGAGAGAGAGAGAGAGACGCACAGACACACTGATAGAGAGAAACACACCACACACACAACACACACCAGAACAACGACGACACGAACAGAGAGAGAGAGAGAGAGACGCACAGATACACTGATAGAGAGAAATACACACATACGAGAGAGAGAGAGAGAGAGAGAGAGAGAAGAGAGGAGAGAGACGCACAGATAACTGATAGAGAGAAACACACACATGCAGAGAGAGAGAGAGAGAGGAGAGAGAGAGAGAGAGAGAGAGACGCACAGACACACTGATAGAGAGAAACACACACAGACAGAGAGAGAGAGAGAGAGAGAGAGAGAGAGGAGAGAGAGAGAGAGAGAACGCACAGACACACTGATTGAGAGAAACACACACATACAGAGAGAGAGAGAAGAGAGAGAGAGAGAGAGAGAGAGAGACGCACAGATACACTGATAGAGAGAAACACACACACACATACAGAGAGAGAGAGAGAGAGAGAGAGAGAGAGACGCACAGACACACTGATAGAGAGAAACACACAACACATACACACACACACACACACACACACACACAGACGCACAGACACACTGATAGAATCACACACACACAACATACAGACAGAGGAGAGAGAGAGAGAGGGAGAGAGGGAGAAAAAGAGAGAGACAGACAGAACACGCACAGACACATTAACAGAGCCACACACACACACACACACAACACACACACCATACCACCGCACGCGCACGCGCACACACACACACATCAGAAAGAGAGAGAGAGAGAGAGAGAGAGAGAGCCTGCGAACAAGTGGTGGTGGTGGTGGTGTGGTGTGTATGTGTGTGTGTATGTGTGTGTATATGGTGTGTGTGTGTGTGTGTGTGTGTGTTGAGTGTATGTGTGTGTATATGAGTGTGTGTGTATGCGTGTGTGTGTATGTGATGTGTTGGTGAATTTGTGTGTGTGAAGTGTGTGTGTAATGTGTGTTGTATGGTGTGTGTGTGTGTATGTGTGTATAATGTCTGTATGCATGCATGCGTGCGTGCATGTTTGTGTATGTGCGTGTATGTGTGTGCATGCATGTGTTTTTGTATATGTGTGGTTGTATGTGTTATATATGCGTGTATGTGTGTGCATGCGTGTTTTTTGTGTATGTGTGTGTATGCGTGTGTATGTGTGTGTGTGTGTGCTTGCATGTATATGCATGCGTGTGTGCTTGTGTATATGCCTGTGATGTGTATGACTGTTTATGCGAGACACATGTGTGTCACGGTGCTGAAACGAAACATTATAGGCTACTACCTCATATTGCGTGTTGCAAACCGTTTTCTCCATATGGTCTTCTGCCCTCATGCGGATACCGGGGGCTCTTTCAGTGTAAACAATATCCCTACCATAGGGAAATTGCGTGCTAGAAATTTCCTCTTTTCTGTCACTCTCTTCGTTGAAATTTCCTCTTTTCTATCGCTCTCTTTTTCAAATTTCATTTTATCTGTCACTCTCTTCGTTGAAGTTTCTCTTTTCTGTCTTCTCTTCTGTTGAAGTTTTCTTTTCTGTCATCTATTGTTCCACTTCTAAATTCGTGTAGAAATTTCCTCTTTTCTGTCCTCTCTTTTGAAATTTCATTTTTCTGTCACTCTCTTCGTGGAAATTTCCTCTTTTCTATGCACTCTTTCGTTAAATTTCTTTCTTCTGTCACTCTCTTCGTTGAATTTCCTCTTTCTATCCTCTCTTTGTTGCGAATTTCCTCTTTCTGTCACTCTCTTCGTTGGATTTCCTCTCTTCTGTCACTCTCTTCGTTGAATTTCTCTCTCTGTCACTCTCTTCGTTGAATTTTCCTTTCTCACTCTCTTCTAAATTATTTCTGTCATCTTCGTTGGAATTTCCTCTTTCTGTCACTCTCTTCGTTGGAATTTCATCTTTTCTGTCACTCTCTTCGTTGGAATTTCTCTCTTCTGTCACTCTCTTCGTTGGAATTTCCTCTCTCTGTCACTCTCTTCGTTGGAATTTCCTCTCTTCTGTCACTCTCTTCGTTGGAATTTCCTCTCTTCTGTCACTCTCTTCGTTGAAATTTCCTCTCTTCTGTCACTCTCTTCGTTGAAATTTCCTCTCTT
>JAPXFY010000017.1:75164356-75171856 GCA_030674185.1 Monoplex corrugatus
TGGTAGTGGTGATGTTGGTGTCGGTGGTGTTGGTGGTGGCTGTGGTGGTGGTGGTTGTGGTGGTAGTGGTGGTGTTGGTGTTACTGGTGATTGTGGTGTTGGTGTTGGTGGTGGTATTGGTATTGGTGGCTGTGGTAGTGGTGGTGGTAGTGGTGGTGACTGTAGTGGTGGTTGTGCTGTGGTGATGTGGGTGTTGCTGTTGGTGGTGGTAGTGGTGTTGTTAGTGATGTTGGTGTTGGTGGTGGTGACTGTGGTGGTGGTGGTTGTGGTGGTGGTGGTGTTAGTGGTGTAGGTGGTGGTTGTGGCTGTGGTGTTGGTAGTGGTGGTTTTGGTTTTGGTGGTAGTGGTGGTGGTAGTAGTGGTAGTGGTGGTGGTAGTGGTGGTGGTAGTGGTGTTGTTGTTGTTGTTGGTGGTGTTGGTGGCGGTACTGGTGGTTGTGGTGGTGGTGATAGTGGTGGTGTTGTTGTTGTTGGTGGTAGTGGTGGTGGTGGCTGTGGTGTTGGTGGCGGTGGTGGTGGTGGTGGCTGTGGGTAGCGCCGTTACAAAGTCGTCTTAGAATTCTCGGAGCGTGCCGTTGAAAGGTTGAGGCCTATTTTGCTCGGTGGTGACTGCTACCATTCTCCTTTCCTCACTCCCTCCCCCCCTGTTCCTCTCTACCACCTCACACCCACCGCCTTTTGTTTTTTATTGTTCCACCCTACCACCACCCACCACTAGATACACACACTTGATTGATTGATTTGGTTCAGTTTTTACGTCGACACCCACCTCAGGTGATATGGCCGACGGGGATAACCATCCCAGGGAAGTGTGGGAAGGGGGACTTATCTAATCCAACTACCACCACCCACCATAGAACAACATGATTATTGAATGGATCCCGTTTTATTAGTCGACACCCACCTAGGTGATTCCGAGTACCCACCAGACATGTGGAGGGACTATGAATCCTACGCTCACCAAACAACTGAGCTAAATGGGACCGTGAATACCACGTTTATATCGCTACTCCCGATTCGAGCCACAACCATGGTGTGTCGACGCTAACTGAGTATGGGTGTCGTGTATAAGGTGTATGTTTATTTCTTGTTTGCCCTGTAATGTATAGTGTGTGTGTGTGTGTGTGTGTGTGTGTATGTGTGTGTGTTGTGTGTGTGTGTGTGTGTGTGTGTGTGTGTGTGTGTGTGTGTGTGGTGTTGTGTGTGTGTGTGTGTGTGTGTGTGTGTGTGTGTTTGTGTGTGAGTGTGTGTGTGCGTGTGCGTGAGTGTTGTGCGTGTGCGTGAGCGTTTGCGTGAGAGTGTGTGTGTGTCTGTCTGCGTGGTGTGATATCTGTATGTGTGTGTATGTTTGTATGTATATTTTGGTTTATTATTTTTCTAAATCTTTATTTCATTTTGTTTGAACTTATTTTATTTATTGTTTTTCGTATTTGTTTTTGTTTTGTTTTCAGTTCTGAGTTTTCTGGAGTGCGTGTGCACTCAGTGCTTTTCCACACACTGCGTAGGCCGTATGTTGCTGCACACTCCGCCCTCGGTGGACGTGTGTGCTGGGTGTTTTCATGTTTCTCTAAGCCACCGAACACTGACATGACTTACAGGATCTTTAACGCGCATAATCCATGTTGTGCGTGCGTTCGCACAGAGGTCAAAGAGCCTTTTCAGACAGTCACAGGCCTATGGTAACGGTGGTGATGGTGGTGGTGATGGTGGTGGTGATGGTGGTGGTGGTGGTAATGGTGGTGTGGTGGTGGTGTGGTGGTGGTGGTGATGGTGGTGGTGGTGGTAATGGTGGTGGTGATGGTGATGGTGGTGGTGGTGGTGATGGTGGTGGTGGTGGTGATGGTGGTGGTGATGGTGGTGGTGGTGATGGTGGTGTTGGTTTACCGGTTATCGTTCTTTGATTTTGCTGTTAGCTGCTCGCCTTCTGGTTAAAAAAAGAAAAAAGAAAAAAGAAAGACGCCATTCACTTACGAAGACCAACCAACCAACCAACAAACGAACGAACAAAAAACAAACAAACAAACAAACAAACATACAAACAACAAACATACAAACATACAAACATACAAACATACAAACATACAAACATACAAACAAACATACAAACAACAAACAACAAACAAACATACAAACAACAAACATACAAACAAACAAACATACAAACATACAAACATACAAACATACAAACATACAAACATACAAACATACAAACATACAAACAAACAAACATACAAACAAACAACAAACCAACAAAAACAAAACAAACAACAAACATACAAACATACAAACAAACAAACAAACAAACAAACAAACATACAAACAAACATACAAAACAAACAAACAACAAACAAACAAACAAACACAACAAACAAACAAACAAACAACACAAACACAAACATACAAACAACAACACAACAAACATCAAAACAAAACAAACAAACAAACAACAACAACAAACAAACAAACAAACAAACATACAAACAAACAAACATACAAACATACAAACAAACAACAAACAACAAACAAACAAACAAAACAACAAACAAACAAACAAACAAACAAACAAACAAACATACAAACAACAAAACAAACAAACAAACAAACAAACAAACAAACAACATACAAACAAAAACAAACAAACATACAAACAAACAAACAAACAAACATACAAACAAACAAACAAACATACAAACAAAAACAAACAAACAACAAACAAACAAACAAACAAACAACAAACAAACAAACATACAAACAAACAAAACAAACAAACAACAACAAACAAACAAAACAAAAACAAACAACAAAACAACAACAAACAAAACAACAACAAAACAAACAAACAAACAAACAAACATACAAACAAACAAACAAACAACAACAACAAAACAAACAAAACAACAAACAAAACAAACATACACAAAACAAACAAACATAAAAAACAAAACAAACAACAAACAAACAAACATACAAACATACAAACAACAAACAAACAAACAACAACAAACAAAAACAAACAACAAACAACAAACAAACAAACAACAACAAACAAAACAACAACAAACAAAACAAACAAAAACAAACAACAAACATACAAACAACAAACAAACAACAAACAAACAAACAACAAACAAAACAACAAACAACAACAAAACAACAACAAAACAAACAACAAACAACAAACAAACAAACAAACAAACAACAAACAAACAACAAACAAACAACAAAACAAACAAACAACAAAACAACACCATACAAACAAACAAACAAACAACACAACAAACCACAAACAAACATAGACAACAACAAGACAACGACAACCAAACAGAGACAGACACAGACAGAAGACGACAACCACAACACAACAACAGAACAAGACGACAGACAAACCACAACAGACGGACAAGACCGACAGTACAAGACCGGACAGACCGACAGACGGACAGACCGACAGACAGACGGACAGACGACAGACAGACGACAGACCGACAGACCGACAGACGACAGACCGACAGACAGACGGAGGACGACGACGACAGACCAGCACAGACGGACAGACGACAGACGACAGACCGACAGACGACAGACCGACGACAGACAGACGACAGACGGACAGACCGACAGACCGACAACGGACAGACCGACAGACAGACGGACAGACCGACAGACGGACAGACCGACAGACAGACGGGCAGACCGACAGACGGACAGACGACAGACCAGACGACAGACAGACGACACGACAGACGACAGACGACAGACCGACAACAGACACGACGACAACCGACAACCGACAGACGACCGACAGACCGACACGACAGACCGACACAGACGACAGACCGACACACACCGACAGACCACAACAGACGACCACACCAACCACAACACACAGACACACACACCACACACACACACACACACCACACACACACACACACAACACACACACACACACACACACACACCACCACACACCACACACCACACACCACACACACACACACACACACTACACACTCACACTACACACTCACACACAGACACACTGCACCCATACACAGCACACACACACACACACACATCACACACACACACACACAACACACAGACACACACACCACTCACTCACACACACACCACACACATCACACACACACCACCTCACACACATACACACACACGACACACACACACACACTACACCACACCACACACACCACACTCACCACACCACACACACACCACACACAACACACACACACACAGACCACTGATTACCGGTGGCTGTACAGAGGACCTGGCTGTCGTGATCATTCAGGACAGCAGACCCTCACAGAGCTCTGTTCTTTGTTGATGGACATAAACATTCTCCACTAGTTTCATGCGTTTTCTTTGAGGAATTCCTGAAATTTCGAGCATGGGACTCCCAACGGATTTATTTAGTATTTGATACGTGTATGGTGGCACATAACTGTCAGAATTGGAATAAATTGCGAGCCACGAATGCGAGCGTAGTAGGTAGTTGGTTTCACCGTCTCGTTCATTTTTTGTTTAATTATTGAAATTTTTTTGGGGGGATCATCGCACTCAGGGAGGTTACCTTTGTGCTCACCTTATTTTTTCGTCCCTTTTTCTGCGCCACCTTAATGGCCATAGAAGCTGGCAGTTTTTTTTACGATGCGATGATGACGATGTCGATGAGGATGATAATCTTGATGCTGTGGAGTTCCATCTAGGATTGAGACTGCGTGACAGAGCTGTACTCTACGCTTATTATCATGATATATCCTGGCGTCAACCAGGCCCGAGAGATACAGACACCTGCGGTGCTGGTTAGAAAATTTGAATAACACCCTCTGTGACGCATCCGTGAAGTGGATGAGACTCGACTGTGTGGTCCCAGTCTTCCCAATGAGCCCAACTCTGGGTAGGAGCCGGTTAGAGCCGAAAATAAAAATCCCACAATGATTTTCGAAGGGGCTGATGGGGATTCGAACCCACGACCTTCCAGTCGGTAGTCCGTTGTGTTAACCACTAACCACGGCGACTTGTTCTTTTGTTAACCCAGTTAACAAGAAATGCCCCGAAGGTGTGGATGGGATCCAGAGCATCAATACCTCACCACCTCCCAAGCTCCTGACGTCACTTGATAGCCATTTTATCAAGCAAAGGGAGCTGGGGGGGGGGTTGGGGGTGGTTTGTGGGGGTGGGGTGTCCATGCATTGCATGATCCATTCAGATCCAGTCGTCAGTTACCTTAACTAAGCAACATAACTCTTGAGAGTCACGAGTTATCTCCCATGTAGATTTTGAGAAATTCTACATGGGAGATAACTCCGTGACTCTCAGAGTTTGTTGTTCAACTGTGTTGGATTTGAGAAATTCTACATGGAGATAACTCCGTGACTCTCAAGAGTTATGTTGTTTCAAACTGTGATGGATTGAGAATTCTCATGGAGATAACTCCGTGACTCTCAAGAGTTACCTTGCTCAGTTAATATTTAAATTCTCCCTGCTTCCCTCTTATTTCCACCAGTGACCTTGTTTACAAACCGAATGGCATGTATTCAACTTCCGTTGTTCATACGTTTTCTGTATGGCACAAACGGGTCAGGAATGGCACGCTTGTCTGAATTTGGCTCCTGTGTCTTGGCACAGACGGGTGAAAATCTGGGTAAACATCGAGACATGATCAGGGGCAAAAGTGTATGTGGCTTGACCATCTGGTCTTAAACTTCCATTGACCACAGTTTTTACGTGCATGATGTAAATGGGTCAGGAATGCCACGCTTGGCCGAATTTGGCTTCTGTATATTGCACAGACGGGTCAGAATCTGCGCAAATATCGAGCCACAAATAATTATATGAGGCAAAGGTAGGACACGGTTTGACCATCTTGTCTCAAACTTCCATTGTTCCCAAGTTTTACGTGAATGGTTCTGACGGGTTCGGGAATGGCACACTTAACCGAATTTAGCTTTTGTGTATCGCACAGACGGGTTGAAACGGTAGAAATATTGAGCCTTGAACATGGGTAAACGTATATATGGCTTGACCATCCTGTTTTTAACTTTCATTGACCACAATTTTTACGTGCATTGTGTAGATGGGTCACGAATGCCACGCTCGGCCCAATTTAGCTTTTGTGTATTGCACAGATGGGTTGAAATGGTAGAAATATTGATCCTTGAACATGGGTAAATGCATATATGGCTTGACCATCCTGTTTTTAACTTTCACTGACCACAATTTTTACGTGCATTGTGTAGATGGGTCAGGAATGCCACGCTCGGCCGAGTTTGGCTTCTCGTATGGCACAGACGGGTTTGGAATCTGGGCAAATATCGAGCCACGAACATAATGAGGCGAAGGTAGACATGGTTTGAACCTATCCTGTCCGCAAACTTCCATTGTTCCCAAGTTTTACGTGAATGGTTCTGACGGGTTCAGGAATGGCACGCTCGGTGAGTTTTTGACTTCCCTTCAATGGCCGCCACTGTGTCTTTCAATGACTGCTCCCTCGACTTTGGCGCGGTCAATTACTGCATCCTCCCTCCCCGCTGTGAGGTCGGAATGGTGGAAAAGTTCATGCACTTGGCGCCTTCTCCGCCAACAAAAAGGGCGTGTGTTGATTTCTTTTCAACACCCTCCCTCCCTCCCCTTCCTTTTATTATTTTTTTCAGTCCTTTTCATCACCAATCAGTCCTTTCTGAATTATTATTGGACTGTACGTAACCCTTTGACTCCCGCACCCCCTTATCCACCAACTGCAAAAAAAATTAACCCTTTGACTTCCTTCACCCTTACCCTTCCTGGAGGAAGCTGGTGGGTGGATAGAGTAAAGGAGTCGAAGGGTTAAGTTTCTGCTATGCTAGCATGGGTTAACGACGCAGGATGCTGGTAGACGTGGAGCGGGAGGCAGAGGGTTAAAAGGGATTCGTGGCGTTCGGAGATTTCCACATGCGCTCCGTCCAAATGTGCCGGTGATGATGATTTCCCAGACTTCTTTGACATTGCATAAAACACCAATGCGCTGGCAGGGTCTTGAAATGGATTGGTGTGGGGTGGGGGTGTGGGGGTGGGGGCAGGGGGGAAGGGAGGGAGAGGGGGAGAAACCTGTGTAACGCTAAGCTGACGCCACCAGATAAAAAAAAAACAAAAAAAAACAACAACCAGAGATTGTTTTGTATCAATTCCCAGTCAAGCAAAATTTCACGGAGATCAAAATTTCGTGACGAACAAACGATGCAGAAGTAATAGTAGTAGAAGAAGAAGAAGACGTCACAGGCCAGGCGAAAAATTTCGGCTGAGATGGGTCAAAAGTTCAAGGCCACAGCTATGCGAAAAAAAAACCCCCACATTAACACACTGAACGAGCGTCTTTCAGTCGGCACAAGGAGTAGTAGGTTGGGGGGCTGAGGGGGGGGGGCTGGTGGGGGGGGAGGGCAGGGGCGGAGAACCTTTATCGACTGTCACGCTAGCTTGTTTGCGGATATCAAGGCAA
>JAPXFY010000017.1:75179356-75181856 GCA_030674185.1 Monoplex corrugatus
CCCAACAAAACATACAAATGAAGAACTCCCATCTGTA
Source organism: Monoplex corrugatus (assembly GCA_030674185.1). Lineage (NCBI taxonomy): Eukaryota > Metazoa > Mollusca > Gastropoda > Littorinimorpha > Ranellidae > Monoplex > Monoplex corrugatus. Next base: position 75,179,394 of record JAPXFY010000017.1, read on the forward strand.
TTCTCTAAGTATTTCACCATCAAAATACAAACTCTTCGTGACAGGCTTGACAGGACACCCTGTCAACCATGCCCACCTGACCCTTCCTTCTCTGGCACACCTCTCACTACTTTTACCTCAGTCTCACAAGAAGAAATTTTCAACACAATCAGATCCATGTCGTTCAAAACCTGCGAACTGGATCCTCTTCCAGGTTCTCTCTACTCCGATTGTCTCCCTACTCTCCTCCCATTCATCACTGACATCATCAACACTTCTTTTCAAACTGGAACTGTCCCAGATTCTTTCAAGTCTGCTATTGTTCACCCTCTCCTCAAGAAACACAATTTAGACCCACATGAACTGAAAAATTACAGGCCTATCTCTAATCTCTCTTTCTTGTCAAAACTCCTTGAAAAAGTCGTCCTCAACCAGCTGAACTCTCACCTGTCTGCCAACAATCTCCTCAATCCTTTCCAGTCAGCCTACCGCCAGTGCCATAGCACTGAAACTGCCCTACTACACATTCTCAACAATCTCCTCCTTGCAACTGATACTGGCAAAGTCTCTCTCCTCACACTCCTTGATCTGTCTGCAGCTTTCGATACCATTGACCATGGTATTCTCCTTTCTAGACTTCATCATACTTTTGGCATCTCTGACATTGCTCTCTCCTTTTTCACTTCGTATTTATCAAACAGAAAACAAACTGTTCTCATCAATGGCACTTACTCTCAACCTGCATACCTGACCTGTGGTGTTCCACAAGGATCTGTCCTTGGCCCTGTTCTTTTCACTCTTTATACCTCCCCCCTGTCCACCATCATCAACTCCCACTCTATAAAACACCACTTCTATGCTGATGACACCCAACTTCAAGATAGTGACTCACCTGATAATATACAGCGCCTGTTGACTCGCACCACTGAGTGTTACTCGGACATTAAGAACTGGATGACACACAATAGACTTCAGCTTAATGACGACAAGACAGAAGCTATCCTCATTGGCACCTGTCAGAAACTTTCCCAGCTGCCTCCTCTTTCTCTCCCATTATGTAACACATCAGTCCCAATTTCTGATTCAGCTAAAAACCTTGGTGTCTGCATTGACTCTACCCTGTCCATGAACAACTTTGTTTCTCAAACTGCCAGATCTTGCTACTATCATCTCCATCGTATAAGCCTGATCAGGAAGTATCTCTCTGTCGAAACAACTGCAAAACTCGTTCTCTCCTTCATAATGTCTCGCATTGACTATTGCAATTCACTCCTGTCTGGTCTTCCTGCCTCCACCATTCACATCCTACAGCGCATTCAAAACAATGCTGTACGCCTTGTACTCAAAAAGAAAAAAGCTGACCACATATCTCCTCTCCTGGCACAACTTCACTGGCTCCCTGTATCAAAGCGCATACAGTACAAACTAGACACCATGTGCTACAAAAGCCTCAATAACGCAGCCCCCGATTACCTGTCAAGCCTACTTGAGATCTATGTTCCCTCACGTACCCTCCGCTCTGCCTCCGATCCTCTGACTTTTCGCTTTCCACGCACTAAGCTCAATACCTATGGTCCACGAGCCTTCTCTGTTTCTGGTCCACTCTCCTGGAACAAACTTCCTCTCTCAGTCCGTCAGCAACCTACTTTTGCCTCCTTCAAGTCCGCTCTCAAAACTCACCTTTTCTCCTCTGCATAAAATCCTAACCTCACTCAACCCCCCTCTGCAGCCTGTCTCCGCTCGGAGGGGAATCACTTTGTTTTAATATATAATTGTATATGATGTGCTCTCTGTGGTTTTCCATTGGTTTTATTCTTGCTTTTATTGCTTTTATTCTTTTCTCCCCATTTGTGGCCATGCATGTGTGTGTGTGTGTGTGTGTGTGTGTGTGTGTGTGTGTGTGTGTGTGTGTGTGTGTGTGTGTGCGTGCGTGCGTGCGTGCGTGTGTGCGTGTGTGTCTTTTCGGCGCTTGGATTTGATTTTGTCGAGATTTGCGCTATATAAATATTGTAATTATTATGTATGCATGTGCGTACGTATGTATGTATGTATGTATGTATGTATGTATACGCTTAGATTTATGTATGTATGTATGTATGCATGTATACGCTCAGCTTAGATTTATGTATGTAAGTATGTAAGCATGTATGTATGCATGTATACGCTCATATGTATGTAGGTATGTATGCATGTATACGCTCAGCGCTTAGATTTGATTTTGTCAAGATTTTGCGCTATATAAATAAAATATATTATTATTATTATTATCTATCTATCCATCTATATATTTGTTTATGATCATGGCTCCTCTATTTCATTCGTTTTTGGTCCCATTTTCTACGCCACCTCCATGGCCACAGATGCTGGCACAATTTGTACAATGCGATGCTGATGATGACGATGAGGAAGACAGTCATGGCACAATGTGTACAATCTGATGATGACGATGAGGATGACAATCATGATGCTATGGAGGTCTATTCA
>JAPXFY010000017.1:75186856-75189356 GCA_030674185.1 Monoplex corrugatus
ACTCTCGCACGCTGTCCACCGACTTGAAAAACTTAACAGTTTGACTCCCTCGCCCTATCCACCAGCTTCTGCTACAGGAAGCTGGTGGATAGGGTGAAGGAGTCAAAGGGTTAAGTTTTTGCTTTGCTAGCTTGGTTGATAATGTAGGATGCTGGTGGATAGGGTGAAGGAGTCAAAGGGTTAAGTTTTTGCTTTGCTAGCTTGGTTGATAATGTAGGATGCTGGTGGATAGGGTGAAGGAGTCAAAGGGTAAAGTTTTTGCTTTGCTAGCATGGTTGACAATGCAGGAATGCTGGTGGACAGGGTGCTGGAGTCAAAAGGTTAAACAGCTGGTGGTCAGTTTCAGTCTGAGCATTTTTTGATCGTCAACTTTTCCTTTCAGAGTTTGGAGCTTGGGAGTTTGATCGAGAGTTGATTTTTTTTTCATCCCACTCGAACAATTCCACATGCGCTCCACCCAAAACTGCCGGCAGTTATCTGATGGACTCCTCAAGCTTGCGCAAAACCTTGTGCGCTGGTGAGGTCTTGAGACAAACACAAAGCTCTATCACAGAGTGGTATAAAGCTTTAAAGCTTTATGCCTATCAATATTGAGTGAAGAACAAACACTTGATGGTGCTGGATGGGGTCCAGAGCCACAATACCTCACCGCCCCCCAGCCAAACAGTCACCTCCCAGCTCCCGAATGCCACACCGTAGCCACCTCATCAAACAACAAGGGGAGCAGAGCTGGTTGCCTGTCTCCCTCCCTATCCATGTCTGGGGTCAGATTGAAACAAACCGACTCGGAGAATTCGATTTGACATCTGTGGACGGACAAATCTCACGATGAGCACATCCCACAGAACAAACCCTTATTGATATCGATCCCGGCTCAAGATATGGTTAGAACGAAAATCAGGACATGTCTTCCCTGATAGAACGAAATTCGTGTCTCGCGATAAACGAATTATTCTAATCGGATAAATCGAATTGAAGAGAGTTAGTCGTGGATGGCTGAAGTTTGAGGTGAGGAGAAATTCTGTTCCGTGATGGAGTTTGGAGTTTGTTCAGGAGGGATTCATCGCACTCGGACAATTCCATACGCGCTCCTCCCAAATCTGCCAAGAATTATGTGGCAGACTCCCCAAGCCTGCGCAAAGCCCTATGCGCTGGTAAGGTCTTGAAATTGGGGAGGAGGGGGGAGGGACTTTTGAAATAGTGAACTGACACCACCAGAATGATGGAAACATTAAGATGGGCAACGAACACGCCAGTGGACCTATGAAACAGTAAGCTGACACCACCCGGATGATGGAAACATTAAGATGGGCAGCCAATAGGCCAGTGGACCAATGAAACAGCAAGCTAACACCACCAGAATGATGGAAACATTAAGATGGGCAGCCAACAGGCCAGTGGACCTATGAAACACTAAGCTGACACCACACGGATGATGGAAACTTTCAGATGGGCAACGAACAGGCCAGTGGACCTATGAAACACTAAACACCACCCGGATGATGGAAACATTAAGATGGGCAGTGAACAAGCCAGTGGACCTATGAAACACCAAGCTGACACCACCAGAATGATGGAAACATTAAGATGGGCAGCCAACAGGCCAGTGGACCAATGAAACAGCAAGCTGACACCACCAGAATGATGGAAACATTCAGATGGGCAGCCAACAGGCCAGTGGACCTATCAAACACTAAGCTGACACCACCAGAATGATGGAAACATTAAGATGGGCAGCCAACAGGCCAGTGGACCTATCAAACACTAAACACCACCCGGATGATGGAAACATTAAGATGGGCAGTGAACAAGCCAGTGGACCTATGAAACAGCAAGCTGACACCACCAGAATGATGGAAAGATTAAGATGGGCAGCCAACAGGCCAGTGGACCTATCAAACACTAAGCTGACACCACCAGAATGATGGAAACATTAAGATGGGCAGCCAACAGGCCAGTGGACCTATCAAACACTAAGCTGAAACCACCAGGATGGATAGTGGATAAACATTCAGATGGGCAAGGCGAACAACAGACCTATGAAACACTAAGCTGACACCACCAGAATGATGGAAAATTAAGATGGCAACAACAGACTATGGAACACTAAGCTGACACCACCAAATGATGGAAACATTAAATGGCAAAACAGACCTATGAACACTAAACTGACACCACCGATGATGAAACATTAAGATGGCAGCGAAACAGATCTAATGGAACCTAAGCTGACACCACCAAATGATGGAAACATAAGATGGCAAGCAAGACTTGACACACCACCAGAATGATGGAAACATTAAGATGGGCAGCGAACAGATCTATGGAACACTAAGCTGACACCACCAGAATGATGGAAACATTAAGATGGGCAGCGAACAGATCTATGGAACACTAAGCTGACACCACCAGAATGATGGAAACATTAAGATGGGGGGCAAACAGATCTATGAAACACGAAGCTGACACCACCAGAATGATGGAAAGATTAAGATGGGCA
>JAPXFY010000017.1:75209356-75214356 GCA_030674185.1 Monoplex corrugatus
TCTTTCTTCCTTCCCCTTCTCCCCCCTCCCTCTCTCTTTTAATTCTTTCTGTTGTTCTCCGTCTCTTTCTGTCTGTCTCTCTTTGTCTCTGTCTGTCTCTCTGTGTGTCTCTGTCTCTAGCTCTTTCTCTCTGTGTCTCTGTCTGTCTGTCTGTCTGTCTGTCTGTCGCATTGTATTCCTGAAACATTTGAAGTATGCATTATCAAAGAAGAACTATGTATCATATTTTGAGTTTGCACAATGTTTATATGTTTGTGGTGTGTTTGGGATGAGTGGGAGATAAGTGTGTGTGCGTACGTGTGTGTGTGTGTATGTGTGTGTGTGTGTGTGTACGTGTGTGTGTATGTGTGTGTGTGTATGTGAGAGAGAGAGAGAGAGTCAGAGAGAGAGAGAGAGAGAGAGAGAGAGCGTGTATTTTTGTGTCTCGTGTGTGTGTGCGTGTGTATGTGTGTGTGTGTGTGTGTGTGTGTGTGTGTGTGTGTGTGTGTGTGTGTGTGTGTGTGTGTGTCTATGTACGTGAAATGGAGAGGGACGGAGACAGAAGAAAGAAACAGAGATAGGGAAGGCGACAGCAGACAGACAAACAGACAGATAGACACCACACACAGAGGAGGAGAAAGAAGAGAGGACGAGAGACAGAGTAAAAGAGAGAAGAGGGGGACAGAGACAGACACAGAGAGGAACACAAACATAGAGAGAGAGGAGAAGAGAGCGAGAGAGAGAGAGAGAGGAAGAGACAGACAGGACAGAGGAAAGAGGCGGAGACAGAGAAGAGACAGAGAGACAGTGAGGACAGAGGGAGAGAGAGGAGAGATGAGAGAGGAGAGAGAGAGACAGAGAGAGAGACAGAGAGAGAGAGAGAGAGCAGAGAGAGAGAAGGAACGGAGACAGAGACACGGAGAGAGAGAGAGGGGGGGGGGACAGAGACAGACACAGAGATGGAGACACAAACATAGGAGAGAGAGGAGGAGAGAGAGAGAGAGAGAGAGGCAGACAGAGACAGACGGTGAGACAGAGAAACAACAGAGAGAGAGAGAGAAGAGAGAGAGAGAAAGAAAGAGAGAGAGAGGGAGAGAGAGAGAGACCGAGAGACAGAGAGAGAGAGAGAGAGGCAGAGACCGAGACAGAGAGAGAGAGGCAGAGAGAGAGAGACAGACAAACAGAGACAGACAGAAAGAGAGACCGAGAGACAGAGATAGAGAGAAGAGAGAGAGAGAAGAGAGAGAGAGACACACACACACACACAGACAGAGAGAAGAGAGAGAGAGAGAAGAGAGAGAGACAGAGACAGAGAGAGAGAGAGAGACAGAGAGAGAGACAGAGAGTAAGAGACAAACAGAGACAGACAGAAAGAGAGACAGAGAGACAGAGAGAGAGAAGAGACAGAGAGAGAGAGACAGATATATATAGAGAGAGACTGGGAGAGAGAAAGAGACAGAGACAGACAGAAAGAGAGACCGAGAGATAGAGAGAGAGAGAAGAGAGAAGAGAGAGAGAAGAGAGAGAGAGACAGAGACAGAGACAGAGAGAAGAGAGAGAAAGAGACAGAGACAGACAGAGAAAGAGACCCTGAACTGTCAAACACACAAAAAAGGGGAGAGAAAGCACACTCTTACCGGATCATCCAATGTCAACAGAAACGTGATCGTCTGTCTTCTCCGCCATGGACCACCCCAAGGCCAGACCCCTGTGAAGTATTCCACACAGGACACTTCATTCTTTGCCCTTCCTTCCTTTCCTTTGGTGCCCACGATCTTGAGGATGATCATTCCGGCACATAAAGGGGGGTTGGGGGGGGGGGGGGAGGGGGGTTGTAGACACAGTCCATTCGTAAGCTCCGATCATTTCACTATTCTCATTGTCCGTAGACGTAGCTGAAATCCGTTACCGAAAGGGCCACGTAGTGTCCAGAAACTCACTGTTGAGCGGAGGCTCGCGACACAAAAGCGTCGACTGTTGCTGCCTCTACTGTTTCACTGGGAAGATGGTTCCAGTCCCTAACAGTCCTGGGTAGAAATGAGCCACCTCTGTACTGAGTTCTGGTGTTGATGAGCTTCGCAGCAACGATTTATTTTTTTCTTTATCTTTTCCCCAACGGGTATGAAATCCATGCAATTTTAACCCTTTGGCTCCCGCACCCTATCCACCAACCTCAAAAAACTTAACCCCGTGACTCCCTCACCCTATCCACCAGCTTCCTACAGGAAGGTGAGAGAATGAAAGGGTTAAGTTTTTGTTTTTTCTAACATGGTTGGCGATGCAGGGTTCTGGTGGACAGGGTGTAGGAGCCGAAGGGTTATATCAGTGATCCATATGTTCGGCTCGGCTGGCGATGAATGCAACAAGAGATAGATTCGTATGGAGGGCCATGATCGCCAACGCCATGCGGCAGGGCACATGATGATGAAGAAGAAGAAGAAGAAGAAGAAGAGAAGAAGAAGAAGAAGAAGAAGAGAAGGAAGAAGGAAGAAGGAAGAAGAAGGAAGAAGAAAGAAGAAGAAAGAAGGAAGAAGAAGGAAGGAAGAAGAGAGAAAGAAGAAGGGAGAAGAAGAAGGAAGAAGAAGAAAAGAAGAAGGAAAAGAAGAAGAGGAAAGAAGGAAGAGAAGAAGGAAGAAGGAAGAAGAAGAAGAAGAAGAAGAAGGAAAAAGAAGGAAGAAGGAAGGAAGAAGAAGAAGAGAAAAGAAGAAGAGAGAGAAGAAGAAAGAAGAAGAAAGAAGAAGAAGGAAGAAGAAGAAGAGAGAAGAAGGAAGAAGGAAGAAGAGAGAAGAAGAAGAAGAAGGAAGAAGAAGAAGAAGAAGAAGAAGAAGAAAAAGAAGAAGAAAAGAAGAAGAAAGAAGAAGAAGAAGAAGAAGAAGAAGAAGGAAGAAGAAGAAGAAGAAGAAGAAGAAAGAAGAAAGAAGAAAAAGAAGAAAGAAGAAGGAAGAAGAAGAAGAAGAAGGAAAAGAAGAAGAAGAAAGAAGAAGAAGAAAAGAAGAAGAAGAAGGAAGAAGAGAGAAGAAGAAGAAGAAGAAAGAAGAAAGAAGAAGAAGAGAAGGAAGAGAAGAAGAAGAAGAAGAAGAAGAAGAAAGAAGAAGAAAGAAGAAGAAGAAGAAGAAGAAGAAGAAAGAAGAAGAAGAAGAAGAAGAAGAAGAAGAAAGAAGAAGAAGAAGAAGAAGAAGAAGAAGAGAAGAAGAAGAGAAGAAGAAGAAGAGAAAGAAGAAGAAAGAAGAAGAAGAAGAAGAAGAAGAAGAAGAAGAAGAAGAAGACAGAGAGAAGAAGAAGAAGAGAAGAAGAAGAAGAAGAAGAAGAAAGAAGAAGAAGAAGACAGAAGAAGAAGAAGACAGAAGAAGAAGAAGAAGAGAAGAAGAAGACAGAAGAAGAAGAGAAGAAGAAGAAGAAGAGAAGAAGAAGAAGAAGAAGAAGAAGAAAGAAGAAGAAGAAGAAGAAGAAGAAGAAGAAGAAGAAGAAGAAGAAGAAAGAAGAAGGAAGAAGAAGAAAGAAGAGACAGAAGAAGAAGAAGACAGAAGAAGAAGAAGAAGAAGAAGAAGAAGAAGAAGAAGAAGAAGAAAAAAGAAGAAGAAGAGAGACGAAAGAAGAGAAGAAGACAAAGAAGAAGAAGAGCAGAAGAAGAAGAAGAAAGAAGAAGAAGAAGACAGAAGAAGAAGAAGACAGAAGAAGAAGAAGAAGAAGAAAGAAGAAAGACAGAAGAAGAAGAAGAAGAAAGAAGAAGAAGAAGAAGAAAGAAAGAAGAAGAAGAAAAGAAGAAGAGAAGAAGAAGAAGAAGAAGAAGAAGAAGAAGAAGAAGAAGAAGAAGAGAAGAAGAAGAAGAAGAAGAAGAAGAAGAAAAGAAGAAGAAGAAGAAGAAGAAGAAGAAGAAGAAGAAGAAGAAGAAGAAGAAGAAGAAGAGAAGAAGAAGAAGAAGAAGAGAGAAGAAGAAGAAGACAGAAGAAGAAGAAGACAGAAGAAAAGAAGAAGAAGAAGAAGAAGAGAAGAAAGAAGAAAGAAGAAGACAGAAGAAGAAGAAGAAGAAGAAGAAGAGAGAAGAAGAAGAGAGAAGAGAAAAGGAAGAAGGAAGAAGGGAGAAGAAGAAGGAAGAAGAAGAAAGAAGAAGGAAGAAGAAGGAAGAAGGAAGAAGAGAGATGGTGGTGGTGGTGGTGGTGGTGGTGGTGATGGTGATGATGATGATGACGATGACAATGACGACGACGATGATGATGATGATGATGATGGTGTTGGTGGTGGTGGTGGTGGTGGTGGTGATGATGACGATGATGGTGATGATGGGCCATGTAGTTTTTTTTTCTTTGGGAATTTAGGCCTTTTTTTGAGGGATGGGAGGGGAAGGTAGAGGAAGGGAAAACCATGCACTTTACAGGCTGTGGAATTTTATTTTCAATAGGATAATCCCACTAAGCAGTTTTGTATATGCTCACCTTTGTTTTGTTGTTTTGTTTTGTTTCGTTTTGTACTCTTTTTGAAGGAGGCAGACACAAGAACATTGAAAATAAAAATCAGGAAAAGACAAACAGCATTTCTATGGCATTTTATGAGGGAAGAGAAATTAGAGCACCTGGTCACAACAGGAAAGCTGGAGGGAAAGAGAACACCAGGTAGACCCAGAGAGAAAATATTGGACTGACTTGCAGGGTGGCTGAGGACACAGAGAGGGTGGGAGATGTACTTGCAGCAATAAGGGATAAATTCGTACGGAGGGCCATGATCGCCAACGCCATGCGGCAGGGCACATGATGATGATGATGATGATGATGATGATGATGATGTTTATGATGATGATGATGATGATGACGACTCCGACTCCTCTTTACTGGCCACAGAAGCCGAGATAGTTTTTACAATGTCATGATGATGGTGCTGATGATGATGATGGTGATGATGATGATGATGATGATGATGACGACGACTCCTCTTTACTGGCCACAGAAGCCGAGATAGTTTTTACAATGTCATGATGATGGTGATGATGATGATGATGATGATGACGACGACTCCTCTTTACTGGC
>JAPXFY010000017.1:75224356-75226856 GCA_030674185.1 Monoplex corrugatus
AAAACTTAACCCTTTGAGTCCTTTACCATATCTCACTTCAGCTTGTTTGGGTCCGTTGTTGGACATAAGCCTTCCTCATCGCACGACACTGTTGCCGGTTAACTGCTGTTCTGGTCCATTGTTTGTCGAACTTTTCTAGATCGTCTCGCCATCTGGTTCTCTGGCGACCTCTGTTCCTTTTTTGGCTTCGAGGGATCCAGTGCGTCACTTTGGTGGTCCATCTGTTGTCAGATCTCTAATGACATGACCAGCCCAGTTCCACTTTTGTTCACAAACTGTGTCTATTATATCTTGGACTTCGTTTTTCCTCTTACCCATGCTGCCGTTTTCCGGTCCTTCCAGGTGATTCCCATCATGATCCGTTCATGGGCCCTTTGCATGGTTCACAGTTTTAGGAGCTGACGTTTCGTTAGGTTCCATGTTTCGGTTCCATACGTCACAGTCGGCGTATGCATGCGTGGTACACTCGGCGTTTTAATACAATCGGCATATCTTTATTTCTAAAGATGGCGCTTGCTTTACCAAATGCTTGTCATCCGAGCATAATGCCACGTCTGATCTCTTGTTCCTTAGCGGCTGAGTCCATCGATATATACTGACCGTGGAGATATAGTGGTCGACCTCGTCTATTGTGTGGTTGTCAGTTACGATCGTTTCGTCTTTGTCTTCCACATGGTCGTTGCACATGATTTTAGTTTTCGTTGTGTTCATGTTCAGTCCAATATTTAAGCTGGTTTCGTTCGCTTCTACAAGCGTTTTGGCTTAGACGTTCTTTGCTGTCAGCAAAGATTGTGACATCGTCTGTGAATCTGAGATGGCTCAGGTATTCGCCGTCTATTCTGATTCCTTGATTATCCCAGTTCAGTTTTCGGAAGGCATTTTCCATCACTGCCGTGAATGGCTGTGGAGAACTGATGTCTGCTTCACCTATCTACCAACTGTAAAAAACTTAACCCTTTGACTCCCTCACCATATTACCAATTCGCAAAAACTTAACCCTTTGATTCCCTCACCCTATAAACCCAACTGCAAAAAATGAACTGTTTGACACCTCACCGTCTCTCCAACTGCAAAAACTTAACCCTTTGACTCCCTCGTCCTGTCCACCAGCTTCCTGCAGGAAGCTGGGGGATAGGTGAGGGAGTCAAAGGGTTAAGTTTTTGCTTTTGCTAACATGGTTGACAGTGCAAGATGCTGGTGGACAGGGTGCAGGAGTCAAGGGTTAAACGCCCTTGGACGTTGAGGTGCGTTGACCCTGTGTTAACAGACAGGCGTCAACAAGTGCCTGTTGTTTTTCACCTCCACATGCAGTCAGGTGAGGTTTTATAAAAAAAAACAGCAAGACGATTTAAGTCATGATAATCAGTTAAAAGAAGAATAAAGAGAGAGATATATGTATATATATGTAACACCACACAAAACACACAACACAAACACACACACACAACACACACACACACACACACACACACTCACACACACACATATACAATCAACACACAATAACGATAATCACAGACAGACAGATAGATAATAGATAGATAGATAGATAGATAGAATAGATAGACGATCGATAGACGATAGATAGATAGATCAAAGATTATAGACAGACAGATAGATAGATAGATAGATAGATAGATAGATAGATAGATAGTAGGTGGTAGGTAGATAGGCAGACACAGACAGACAGATAGATGAGAAGATAGAAGAGGAGAGTGAGTAGAGTAGAGAAGAGTAGAGAGAGATGAGAGAGAGAGTGAGAGAGGAGAGAGAGAGGAGAGAGAGAGTGAGAGAGAGTGAGAGAGAGAGTGAGAGAGTGAGGAGAGAGTGAGGAGAGAGTGAGAGAGAGAGTGAAGAGAGAGAGTGAGAGGAGAGAGAGAGTGAAGAGAGAGAATGAGAATGAGAGAGAGAGAGAGAGAGAGAGTGTGTGTGTGTGTGTGTGGAGAGAGAGAGAGAGAGAGAGAGAGAGAGTGTGTGTGTGTGTGTGGAGAGAGAGAGAGAGAGAGAGAGGAGGAGAGGGGAGAGAGAGAGAGAGAGAGAGAGAGAGAGAGAGAGAGAGAGAGAGAGAGATCCTTAAAATAACGTCGAATGATTACTCAACATTGAGACAAGTTTAGAAACTTAAATACCTGGGAACAGTCGTCTCACCACCAGACGGCAGATGCACGTTAGAAATATCTAGCAGAATTGGCCAAGCTAAAACGGCATTCCAGAAAAATAAAGAGCGTTCTTGCCAACAAATGCCTATCAGTGGACATCAGAAAGAGAGCTTTTCAGTGTTACATAGAACCCAGGGAGAAAATGCTGGATGGACTTGCAGAGTGGCTGGGGACGAGGAGGGTGGGGGAGATGCTAGGGGCAACGAGAGATAGAGACAGATGGAAGTCCATGATCGCCAACGCCATGCGGCAGGGCACCTGATGATGATGATGATGATAGAACCGATATTGTTGCACGAATGCGAGGCCTGGGCAATCAACAAGCATAGTCAGAACAAGAT
>JAPXFY010000017.1:75241856-75246856 GCA_030674185.1 Monoplex corrugatus
ACAAATGAGGGAGAGAGAGAGGACATCAAATGGAGAGAGGAGAGGACATACAAATGAAGAGAGAGAGAGGACATACAAATGAGAGAGAGAAGGACATACAAATGAGAGAGAGAGAAGGACATCAAATGAGAGAGAGAGGACATCAAATGAGGAGAAGAGAGGACATCAAATGAGAGAGAGAGAGGACATCAAAGAGAGAGGAGGACATCAAATGAAGAGAGAGGGACTACAATGAGAGAGAGAGAGATACAATGAAGGAGAGAGGAATCAAATGAAGAGAGGAGAATAAAGAGGAGAGAGGACATCAAGAGAGAGAGAGGACATACAAAGAGAGGAGAGAGGACATACAAGAGAGAGAGAGGACATACAAATGAGAGGAGAGGAATCAATGAGAGAGAGAGGGGAATCAAATGAGAGAGAGAGACATCAAATGAAGAGAGAGACATCAAATGAGAGAGAGAGGGAATAAATGAGGGGAGGGAATCAAAGAGGAGGAGGATACAAATGGAAGAGAGAGGACATCAATGAAGAGAGAGAGGACATCAAATGAGAGAGAGAGGAAACAAATGAGAGAGAGAGGACATACAAATGAGAGAGGAGAGGACTCAAATGAGAGGAGAGAGGACACAAAGAGAGAGGAGAATACAAATGAGGAGAGAGGGACATCAAATGAGGAGAGAGGACACAAAGAGAGAGAGAGGAATACAAGAGAGAGAGAGGACTACAAATAGAAGAGAGAGGACATCAAATGAGGAGAGAGAGAGGAAAAAGAGAGAGAGAGAGGACATACAAATGAAGAGGAGGACATCAAATGAGAGAGGAGAAGAATACAAATGAGAGAGAAGGACATAAATGAAGAGAAGAGACATCAAATGAGAGAGAGAGGACTACAAAGAGAGAGGAGAGAGGACATCAAATGAAGAGAGAGGACCAAAGAAGAGAAGAGAGACATACAAAGAGAAGAGAGAGACATACAAATGAGAGAGAGAGGGACATCAAATGAGGAGAGAGAAGACATACAAATAGAGGAGAAGAGAGAGAGAGGACATACAATGGGAGAAGAGGACATACAAGAGAGAGAGAGGGACATCAAATGAGAGAGAGACATACAAATGAGAGAAGACATCAATGAGAAAGAGGACATCAATAGAGAACATCAAGAGAGAGAGAGATCAAGAGAGAGAGGAATCAAGGAAGGAGGATAAGAGAGGAGAGAGAGACATCAAAGAGGGAGAGGAATACAAATGAGAAGAGAGCTTAATGAGAGAAGGAATAATGTGGAGAGAGACATCAGAGGAGAGGACATACAAATGAGAGAGAAGGAATCAAGAGAGAGGAATACATGAGAGAGAGAGGACATACAAATGAGAGAGAGAGAGGACATACAAATGAGAGAGAGAGAGGACATACAAATAAGAGAGAGAGAGAGGACATACAAATGAGAGAGAGAGAGAGAGGACATACAAATGAAGAGAAGAGAGGACATACAAATGAGAGAGAGAGGACATACAAATGAGAGAGAGAGAGGACATACAAATGAGAGAGAGAGAGAAGGACATACAAATGAGAGAGAGAGAAGAGGACATACAAATGAGAGAGAGAGAGAGAGGACATACAAATGAGAGAGAGAGAGAGGACATACAAATGAGATAGAGAAGAGGAGGACATACAAATGAGAGAGAGGGAGGACATACAAATGAGAGAGAGAGAGGACATACAAATGAGAGGAGAGAGAGAGGACATACAAATGAGAGAGAGAGAGGACATACAAATGAGAGAGAGAGAGAGGACATACAAATGAGAGGAGAGAGGACATACAAATGAGAGAGAGAGGAGAGAAGACAAATGAGAGAGAGAGAGGACATCAAATGAGAGAGAGAGAGAAGGACATACAAAGAGAGAGAGAGAGGACATACAAATGAGAGAGAGAGAGAGGACATTCAAATGAGAGAGAGAGAGAGAGGACATACAAATGAGAGAGAGAGAGGACATACAAATGAGAGAGAGAGAGAGAGGACATACAAATGAGAGAGAGAGGACATACAATGAGAGAGAGAGAGGACATTACAAATGAGAGAGAGAGAGGACATACAAATGAGAGAGAGAGGACATACAAATGAGAGAGGAAGAGAGAGGACATACAAATGAGAGAGAGAGGACATACAATAAGAGAGAGAGAGAGGACATTACAAATGAGAGAGAGAGAGGACATACAAATGAGAGAGAGAGAGAGAGGACATCAAATGAGAGAGAGAGAGGACATACAAATGAGAGAGAGAGAGGACATACAAATGAAGAGAGAGGACATACAAATGAGAGAGAGAGGACATACAAATGAGAGAGAGAGGACATACAAATGATAGAGAATGAGAGAGAGAGGACATACAAATGAGAGAGAGAGAGGACATACAAATGAGGAGAAAGAGAGAGAGAGGACATACAAATGAGAGAGAGAGGGACATACAAATGAGAGAGAGAGAGAGAGGACATACAAATGAGAGAGAGAGAGAGGACATACAAATGAGAGAGAGAGAGAGAGAGGACATACAAATAGAGAGAGAGAGGGACATACAAATAGAGAGAGAGGAGAGGACATACAAATGAGAGAGAAGAGAGGAGAGGACATACAAATGAGAAGAGAGAGAGGACATACAAATGAGAGAAGAGAGAGGACATTCAAATGAAGAGAGAGAGAGAGGACATACAAATGAGAGGAGAGACATAAGAGAGAGAGAGAGGACATACAAATGAGAGAGAGAGAGGACATTCAAATGAGAGAGAGAGAGGACATACAAATGAGAGAGAGAGGACATACAAATGAGAGAGAGAGAGGAGAGACATCAAATGAGAGAGAGAGAGGACATACAAATGAGAGAGAGGAGGACATACAAATGAGAGAGAGAGGACATACAAATGAGAGAGAGAGGACATACAAATGAGAGAGAGAGAGGACATACAATGAGAGAGAGAGAGAGGCATATCAAATGAGAGAGAGAGAGGAAGGACATACAAATGAGAGAGAGAGAGGGACATACAAATGAGAGAGAGAGAGAGAGAGGACATACAAAGAGAGAGAGAGAGGACATCAAATGAGAGAGAGAGGACATCAAATGAGAGAGAGAGAGAGGACATACAAATGAGAGAGAGAGGACATACAAATGAGAGAGAGAGAGGACATACAATAGAGAGAGAGAGGACATACAAATGAGAAGAGAGAGAGGACATACAAAATGAGAGAGAGAGGACATACAAATGAGAGAGAGAGAGGACATACAAATGAGAGAGAGAGAGGGACATACAAATGAGAGAGAGAGAGAGGACATCAAATGAGAGAGAGAAGGACATACAAATGAGAGAGAGAGAGGACATACAAAAGAGAGAGAGAGAGAGGACATACAAATGAGAGAGAGAGAGGACATAAAAAAAAAAAAAAAAAAAAAAAAAAAAAAAAAAAAAAAAAAAAAAAAAAAAAAAAAAAAAAAAAAAAAAAAAAAAAAAAAAAAAAAAAAAAAAAAAAAAAAAAAAAAAAAAAAAAAAAAAAAAAAAAGGACATACAATAAAGAGAACAACAATGAGAGAGAGAGAACATACAAGAGAGAGAGAGGAAACAATGAAGAGAAGGACATACAATGAGAGAAGGCATACAAATGAGAGAGGAGGATACAAGAGAGGAGAGGAAAATGAAGAGAGAGGACATCAAAAAGAGAGAATAAAGAGAAGAGAGGAAACAAAGAGAGAAGAGGAATACAAATAGAGAGAGGAGACATCAAATGAGGAGAGAGAAGGACTAATGAAGAGAAGACATAAAATGAGGAGGAGAAATACAATAAGAGAGGACACAATGAAAGAAGAGGAATACAAAGAGAGGAGAGAAGAAGGAATACAAATGAGAGAGAGGAGAGAGGATCAAGAAGAGAAGGGCATACAAAAAGAGGAGAGGACATACAATGAAGAGAGAGAGAGAGGAATACAATAGAGAGAGGGAAACTAAAAGAGAGAGAGGCATACAATGAGAGAGAGAGGAAACAAAAAAGAGGAGGAATAAAGAGAGAGAAGGGAGGACAACAATGAGAGAGAGAGGACATACAATGAGAAGAGAACATACAATGAGAAGAGAGAAAGAGCATCAAATGAGAGAGAGAGAGGACATACAAATGAGAGAGAGAGAGGACATACAAATGAGAGAGAGGTAGAGAGAGAGGACATACAAATGAGAGAGAGAGAGGAGGACATACAAATGAGAGAGAGTCAAGAGAGAGAGAGGCATACAAATGAGAGAGAGAGGAGGACATACAAAGATGAGAGAGAGAGGACATACAAATGAGAGAGAGGAGAGGGACATACAAATGAGAGAAGAGAGAGGACATACAAAGAGAGAGAGAGAGAGGACATACAAATGAGAGGAGAGAGGACATACAAATGAGAGAGAGAGAGAGGACATACAAATGAGAGAGAGAGAGGACATACAATGAGAGAGAGAGAGAGGACATACAATGAGAGAGAGAGAGGACATCAAATGAAGAGAGAGGAATACAAATGAGAGAGAAGAGGACATCAATGAGAGAGAGAGAGGACATCAAATGAGAGAGAGAGAGGGACAACAAACTGAGAGAGAGAGAGGGACATACAATAGAGAGAGAGAGAGGACATCAAAGAGAGAGAGAGAGGAATTCAATATGAGAGAGAGAGAGAGGAATCAATGAGAGTAGGGGAGAGGGAAAGACAGAGAAGAGAGAAGAGAGGATTCAATGAGAGAGAGAGAGAGGGGCATACAAATGAGAGAGAGAGGGACATACAAACTGAGAGAGAGGACATCAAAGGAGAGAGAGAGAGAGACATAGAACAGAGGAGGAAGAGAGAAGAGAAGAAGAGAAGAGCGAGGGGGACAGCAAAGAGAGAAGAAGCGACAGACAGAATAGAATAGAAGAGCATAAGCAGAGAGAAAGACAGACAAAGACAGAGACAGAGAGGACACGCAAAGAAGAGAGAGAAGACATACA
>JAPXFY010000017.1:75251856-75254356 GCA_030674185.1 Monoplex corrugatus
TTTTTCACTCTCTCTGTTTCTCTCCGTTTCTTTGTCTTTGTCTCCTTATCTCTATCTGTCTCTGTTTCTGTCTGTCTGTTTGTCTGTCTGTCTTCTCTCTTTCATTCTCTCCCTATATTTCTCTCTTTTTCTCTCTCTGTCTTTCTCTGTTTCTGTTTGTCTCTCTGTCTCAGTCTTTCTGTTTGTCTGTCTGTCTTTCTTTCTTTCTCTCTCTCACCTTATCTCTGTCTGTCTCTGTCTTTCTGTCTTTCTGTCTGTCTCTTTCTTTCTCTCTCTCTCACCTTATCTCTATCTCTCTTTCTCTCTGTCTTTCTGTCTTTCTGTCTGTCTGTCTCTTTCTTTCTCTCTCTCTCTCACATTATCTCTGTCTGTCTCTCTCTGTCTTTCTGTCTTTCTGTCTGTCTGTCTCTTTCTTTCTCTCTCTCTCTCTCACCTTATCTCTGTCTCTCTCTCTGTCTTTCTGTCTGTCTGTCTCTTTCATTCTCTCTCTCTCTCACCTTATCTCTGTCTGTCTCTCTCTCTGTCTTTCTGTCTGTCTGTTTGTCTGTCTCTTTCTTTCTCTCTCTCTCTCTCACATTATCTCTGTCTGTCTCTCTCTCTGTGTCTTTCTGTCTGTCTGTCTGTTTCTTTCTCTCTCTCTCTCTCACTTATCTCTGACTGTCTCTCTCTGTCTTTCTGTCTGTCTGTCTCTTTCTCTCTCTCTCTCTCACCTTATCTCTGTCTGTCTCTGTCTTTCTGTCTGTCTGACTCTTTCTTTCTCCTCTCTCTCTCTCACCTTATCTCTGTCTGTCTCTCTCTGTCTTTCTGTCTGTCTGTTGTCTCTCTTTCTTTTCTCTCTCTCTCTCTCACCTTATCTCTGTCTGTCTCTGTGTCTTTCTGTCTTTCTGTCTGTCTGTCTCTTTCTTTCTCTCTCTCTCTCATCTTATCTCTGTCTCTGTCTGTGTGTCTTTCTGTCTTTCTGTCTGTCTGTCTCTTTCTCTCTCTCTCTCTCACCTTATCTCTGTCTCTCTCTCTCTGTCTTTCTGTCTTTCTGTCTCTTTCTTTCTCTCTCTCTCTCTCTCACCTTATCTCTGTCTGTCTGTCTCTGTCTTTCTGTCTGTCTGTCTCTTTCTTTCTCTCTCTCTCTCACCTTATCTCTCTCTCTCTCTGTGTCTTTCTGTCATTCTGTTTGTCTGTCTCTTTCTCTCTCTCTCTCTCTCCCCACCTTATCTCTGCCTGTCTCTTTCTGTCTTTCTGTCTGTCGTCCGTCTCTTTCTTTCTCTCTCTTTCTCTCACATTATCTCTGTCTGTCTCTCTCTGTCTTTCTGTCTTTCTGTCTCTTTCTTTCTTCTCTCTCTCACCTTATGTCTGTCTGTCTCTCTGCTGTCTTTCTGTCTTTCTGTCTGTCTCTTTCTTTCTCTCTCTCTCTCCTTATCTCTGTCTGTCTTCTCTGTCTTTCTGTCTTTCTGTCTGTCTGTCTCTTTCTTTCTCTCTCTCTCTCTCTCACCTTATCTCTGCCTGTCTCTTTCTCTCCATTTTCCCATCTCTCATATTCCAGTCTGGCATCATTTGGATAGTTTCATGTTGGTATAGTGTACATGTATTGGTGCAGACCCTCTGTTGTAGGCGAGGCCTGGATATTAACCCTTTGACTCCTGCACTCTATCCACCAACTGCAAAAACTTAATCCTTTGACTCCCCCACGCTGTCCACCAGCTTCCTGCAGGAAGCTGGTGGATAGGGTGAGGGAGTCAAATGGTTAAGTTTTTGCTTTGCTTTCATGGTTGGCAAAGCAGGATGCTGGTGGACAGGGTCTGCGCAGTATCAAAGGGTTAAAAAACAACAACTTTGTATTGTTCATGCAACCACTCTCGGAAATATCACAATATTCTTGCTCTTAAAATTTGTTTTCTGCATACATTGTAGTTACAGGACAGACAGACAGACAGACAGACAGACAGACAGACAGACAGACACATGTCAACCGAACAACCAACTGAACAATCAAACAACCAACCAATCAACCTGCCAACTTGCCAACCAACCAAGTAACCAACCAACCGAACAACCAAGCAGACAACCGGCCATCTAATCAACCAACCAACCAACCAACCAACCAACCAATCAACCCAACCAACCAACCAACCTACTAACCACCCGTCCACCCACCCAACCGAACAATCATCCAATCAACCAAAGAGCCAACACACACACACACACACAACACACACAGACAGACATACAGACAGAAAGAGAGAGACAGAGAGAGAGAGAGAGATACAGACAGACAGAAAGAAAGAGAGAGACAGAGAGAGAGACAGAGATAGAGAGACAGAGATAGAGACAGACAGAAAGAAAGAGAGAGACAGAGAGAGAGAGAGAGACAGACAGACAGACAGAAAGAGAGAGAGAGAGAGAGAGAGAGAGACGGACAGACAGAGAGAAAGATAGATAGATAGAGAGAGAGGGAATGAGAGGAGAGAAGAAAGAAAGATAAGACAGAAAGAGAGAGAGAAAACAC
>JAPXFY010000017.1:75259356-75261856 GCA_030674185.1 Monoplex corrugatus
TGTTTGATATATCTTATTTCGCATTTTTACCTTGTGCGTGTGTCCGTGATGTTTTCAAGTATTCAGACATGCTTCTCCAGTTTTTTAATACTCCTAGAGTGACTTGTTTGTGATGATGTCCGAATCGAGATATACGTGTATTTTTTTTTAATGTGTCGGTACAATATCTGTGTTAACCTGACGAACAAATGGTTTATTATTATTATTATTATGATGATGATGATGATGATGATGATGATGATGATGTGTCGGTGAGCTTCTGTGTGTCTTGAGGATTTTCTGCTTAAAACCGGTGAATTTATACCGGTCTGTGAGTTTTTGCGTGTAAGTCGGTGAGTTTTTGCGTTTATCAATGAGTTTTTGCACTTGTCAGTGAGTTTGTGCATTTTTCAGTGTCTGTGTCAGTGAATTGTTTTGTATGTCTGTGCATGTGTTAGTGTTTTTTTCTTTTTAATTGTCAGTGCGTGTGTCAGTGAGTTCATGCATTTGTCAGTGCGTGTGTTAGTGAGTTTGTGCGTTTGTCAGTGCGTATGTTAGTGGGTCTTTGCATCTGTTACTGTGTGTGTGTTAGTGGGTTTTGGCATCTGTTACTGTGTGTGTGTTAGTGGGTTTTTGCATTTGTCAGTGTGCGTGTGTTAGTGGGTTTTTGCATCTGTTACTGTGTGTGTGTTAGTGGGTTTTGGCATCTGTTACTGTGTGTGTGTTAGTGGGTTTTGGCATCTGTTACTGTGTGTGTGTTAGTGGGTTTTTGCATCTGTTACTGTGTGTGTGTTAGTGGGTTTTTGCATCTGTTACTGTGTGTGTGTTAGTGGGTTTTGGCATCTGTTAGCTGTAGTGTGTGTTAGTGGGTTTTGGCATCTGTTACTGTGTGTGTGTTAGTGGGTTTTTGCATCTGTTACTGTGTGTGTGTTAGTGGGTTTTTGCATCTGTTACTGTGTGTGTGTTAGTGGGTTTTTGCATCTGTTACTGTGTGTGTGTTAGTGGGTTTTGGCATCTGTTACTGTGTGTGTTTAGTGGGTTTTGGCATCTGTTACTGTGTGTGTGTTAGTGGGTTTTTGCATCTGTTACTGTGTGTGTGTTAGTGGGTTTTGGCATCTGTTACTGTGTGTGTGTTAGTGGGTTTTTGCATTTGTCAGTGTGCGTGTGTTAGTGGGTTTTTGCATTTGTCAGTGTGCGTGTATTAGTCGGTTTTTGCATTTGTCAGTGTGCGTGTGTTAGTGAGTTTTTGCATTTGTCAGTGTGCGTGTGTTAGTGGGTTTTGGCATCTGTTACTGTGTGTGTTAGTGGGTTTTTGCATTTGTCAGTGTGCGTGTGTTAGTGGGTTTTTGCATTTGTCAGTGTGCGTGTATTAGTGGGTTTTTGCATTTGTCAGTGTGCGTGTATTAGTGGGTTTTTGCATTTGTCAGTGTGCGTGTGTTAGTGGGTTTTTGCATTTGTCAGTGTGCGTGTGTTAGTGGGTTTTTGCATTTGTCAGTGTGCGTGTATTAGTGGGTTTTTGCATTTGTCAGTGTGCGTGTGTTAGTGGTTTTTTGCATTTGTCAGTGTGCGTGTATTAGTGGTTTTTTGCATTTGTCAGTGTGCGTGTGTTAGTGGTTTTTTGCATTTGTCAGTGTGCGTGTATTAGTGGGTTTTTGCATTTGTCAGTGTGCGTGTATTAGTGGGTTTTTGCATTTGTCAGTGTGCGTGTATTAGTGGGTTTTTGCATTTGTCAGTGTGCGTGTGTTAGTGGGTTTTTGCATTTGTCAGTGTGCGTGTATTAGTGGGTTTTTGCATTTGTCAGTGTGCGTGTATTAGTGGGTTTTTGCATTTGTCAGTGTGCGTGTGTTAGTGGGTTTTTGCATTTGTCAGTGTGCGTGTGTTAGTGGGTTTTTGCATTTGTCAGTGTGCGTGTGTTAGTGGGTTTTTGCATCTGTTACTGTGTGTGTGTTAGTGGGTTTTTGCATTTGTCAGTGTGCGTGTGTTAGTGACTTTTTGCATTTGTCAGTGTGCGTGTGTTAGTGACTTTTTGCATTTGTCAGTGTGCGTGTGTTAGTGGGTTTTTGCATTTGTCAGTGTGCGTGTGTTAGTGACTTTTTGCATTTGTCAGTGTGCGTGTGTTAGTGGGTTTTTGCATTTGTCAGTGTGCGTGTGTTAGTGACTTTTTGCATTTGTCAGTGTGCGTGTGTTCGTGGGTTTTTGCATTTGTCAGTGTGCGTGTGTTCGTGGGTTTTTGCATTTGTCAGTGTGCGTGTGTTAGTGACTTTTTGCATTTGTCAGTGTGCGTGTGTTCGTGGGTTTTTGCATTTGTCAGTGTGCGTGTGTTAGTGGGTTTTTGCATTTGTCAGTGTGCGTGTGTTCGTGGGTTTTTGCATTTGTCAGTGTGCGTGTGTTCGTGGGTTTTTGCATTTGTCAGTGTGCGTGTGTTAGTGAATTTTTGCATTTGTCAGTGCGTGTGTCAGTGAATTTTTTTTTACGTTTCTGATAAAGAGATTTTGCATTTCTGAGTGCCAGGTGTTGGTGA
>JAPXFY010000017.1:75286856-75289356 GCA_030674185.1 Monoplex corrugatus
TCTGTCTGTCTTTGTCTCTGTCTCTGTCTCTGTTGTTCTGTCTGTCTCTGTGTTGTCTGTCTTTGTCTCTCTGTTTTCTGTGTCTCTGTTTGTTCTGTCTGTTCTGTTTTTGTGTTGTCTGTCTTTGTCTCTCTGTCTCTGTCTGTTGTTCTGTCTGTATCTGTGTTGTCTGTCTTTGTCTCTCTGTCTCTGTCTCTGTTGTTCTGTCTGTATCTGTGTTGTCTGTCTTTGTCTCTCTGTCTCTGTCTCTGTTGTTCTGTCTGTCTCTGTGTTGTCTGTCTTTGTCTCTCTGTCTCTGTCTTGTTGTTCTGTCTGTATCTGTGTTGTCTGTCTTTGTCTCTCGTCTCTGTCTGTTGTTCTGTCTGTATCTGTGTCTGTCTGTCTTTGTCTCTCTGTCTCTGTCTGTTGTTCTGTCTGTATCTGTGTTGTCTGTCTTTGTCTCTCTGTCTCTGTCTGTTGTTCTGTCTGTATCTGTGTCTGTCTGTCTTTGTCTCTCTGTCTCTGTCTCTGTTGTTCTGTCTGTCTCTGTGTTGTCTGTCTTTGTCTCTCTGTCTCTTGTTTCTGTCTGTTCTGTGTCTGTCCTGTCTCTGTTGTCTGTCTGTCTCTGTGTGCTGTCTGTCTCTGTCTCTGTTGTTGTTGTCTGTATCTGTGTTGTCTTGTCTGTCTTTTGTCTCTCTGTCTCTGTCTCTGTTGTTCTGTCTGTCTCTGTGTCTGTCTGTCTTTGTCTTCTGTCTCTGTCTGTTGTTCTGTCTGTCTCTGTGTCTGTCTGTCTTTGTCTCTCTGTCTCTGTCTCTCTGTTGTTGTCTGTCTGTATCTGTGTTGTCTGTCTTTGTCTCTCTGTCTCTGTCTCTGTTGTTCTGTCTGTCTGTGTTGTCTGTCTGTCTTTGTCTCTGCTGTCTTCGGGTCTGTTGTTCTGTCTGTCTGTGTCTGTCTGTCTTTGTCTCTCTGTCTCTGTCTGTTGTTCTGTCTGTATCTGTGTTGTCTGTCTGTCTTTTTCTTTCTCTCTCTGTCTGTCTGCCTGTCTTTGTCTGTCTGTCTCTGTCTGTCTGTCGTCCTGTTTCTGTATCTGTGACTGTCTATCTATCTCTGTCTGTCTTTGTCTTCTGTCTCTGTCTGTCTCTCTTCTCTTCTCTCTCTTTTCTCCTCTCTCTTCTCTCTCTCTCTTCTCTGTCTCTCTCTCTTCACGTGATATGATTTTAAGTGTGTTGTTCTTTAATTGCATTTTAGACTTGCAAGGTTAACAGTGAGCATGGTTTTTAACTGTTGTCTTTTATCTTGACGGGTTGTCGTTTTTTGACGTGGTGTTAACCCTGATATGGCTCTTAGTAGTCGGCTGGGCTATAAGCAAAATGAACTAAAGTGAACTGAACTCTCTCTCTCTCCCCCTCTTTCTTTTTTTCTTTTCGTACTCTCTGTCTTCTCCCCTTTCTCTTCTGTCTGCCTGTCTGTCTGTCTCTGTCCTTCTCCCCTTCTCTCTCTCTCTCTCTCTTTCTCTCTCTATGTCTCTCTGTCTCTCTCTCTCCCTCCTCCTTTCTCTTCTGTTATCCTGTTCTGTCTGTCTCTTCCTTCTCTCTCTTTCTCTCTCTCTCTCTCTCTTTCCTTCTCTTCTGTCTCTGTACCTTTGTCTCAGTTTCAGTTTCTCTTTCTCTCTCTGTCTGTCTGTCTCTCTCTCTGTGTCTCCCTCTCTCTCTGTGTGTCTCTCTGTCTGTCTCTCTGTCTCTGTCTCTCTGTCTGTCTGTCTCTGTCTCTGTCTGTCTGGCTGGCTCTCTCCCTCTCCCTCTCTCTCTCTCTCTTTCTCTGTTTCTCTCTATATGCTTTACAAGAATTTTTTGGTTCCATTTCATAATAAAATTTACCCTTTGACTCTCGCACTCTCTCCACCAGCATCATGCATTGTCAACCATGCTAGCAAAGCAAAAACTTAACCCTTTGAATCCCTCACCCTGTCGGCCAGAATCCTGCATTGTCAACCATGCTAGCAAAGCAAAAACTTAACCCTTTGACTCCCGCACCCTGTCCACCAGCATCCTGCATTGTCAACCATGTTAGCAAAGCAAAAACTTAACCCTTTGACTCCCGCACCCTGTCCACAGCATCCTGCATTATCATCCATGCTAGCAAAACAGAAACTTAACTCTTTGACTCTCTCACCCTGTCAACCAGGTTCCTTGCAGGAACCTTATAGACAGCGTGAGGGAGTCAGAGGGTTAAGGTTTTGCAGTTGGTGGATCGGATGCCGGAGTCAGAGAGTTAAGGTGACGTAGGATACTGTTTTGACTGAGATACAATGGCTCCGTCAAAACGTTTGTGTGTTCTGTGTGTGTTTGTGTGTGTGTGTGTGTGTGTGTTGTGTGTGTGTGTGTGTGTTGTGTGTAGGTGTGTGTGTGTGTGTGTCTGTGCGTGTGTGTGTGTGTGTGTGTGTGTGTAGGTGTGTGTGTGTGTGTGTCTGTGCGTGTGTGTGTGTGTGTGTGTGTGTATGTATGTGTGTGTGTGTGTGTGT
>JAPXFY010000017.1:75294356-75304356 GCA_030674185.1 Monoplex corrugatus
TTCTTTCTTTCTTTTTTTTTCTTGTTCTTTCATCTTCTTCTTTCTTTTTTCTTGTTCTTGTTCTTCTCGTTCTTGTTCTTCTTGTTCTGGTTGTTGTTGTTCTTCTTCTTTCTTTTTCTTCTTCTTTCTTTCTTTCTTCTTTCTTTCTCTCTTTCTTTCTTCTTTTCTTTCTCTTCTTCGTTTTTCTTCTCGTTCTTATTCATTTTGTTCATGTTCTTCATCTTCTTCTTCTTCTTCTTTCTTTTTCTTCTGCTTTCTTTCTTTCTCTCTGTCTTCTTTCATCTTCTTCTTTTTTCTTCTGTTCTTCTCGTTCTTGTTCTTCTTGTTCTTTCTTTTTCTTCTTCCTCTTCTTCTTCTTTTTCCCCCTCCTCTTCCTCTTCTTCTTGTTCTTCTTCTTCAACCCCCCCCACCACCACCACCACCACCACCACCACACCACCACCAACACACCACACACCACCACAACAACAACAACACAACAACAACACACGGCTAGAGAAGAAGCTGGACTTCCGTTTCGAATGGCCAGCTTTGTTTTGGAACAAGAACATCGACGAAACGGTGGAGGGTTAGGCGCTTAGAGAGGGGTAAAGGAAGGAAATCTAGCTATTACAGGTTTAACTCGTTATGTGATTTTTCTTCACTGTAATGTGGAACAAAAATCGCCAGGACGCAGAAGGCAGCATGTTGGAATGGTGGTGGGGGGGGGGGGGGGAAGGGGGGAGGGGGAGAGAAAGGAAATCTGCCTGAGAGTTAAATACTCCATGAATTGAACTTTATTGTATGTCGAACAGGATTCGGTCAGATGCTTAGAAGGGGTGAGAAGAATGGGAAGAGGGGGAAGAAAGGAAATCCACGTGTATGTTGAATCCACTACGAATTACACTTTACGGTATGTGGGACAAGGAATTGGTTAGGACGCTGAAAGGGATGGTGTTGAAAGGGTGAAGAATGGAAATCTGGCTTCAAGTTTAACCCTTTGACTCCTGCAGCCCATCAACCAACTGCAAAAACTTAACCCCTTGACTCCCTCACCCTATCCACCAGCTTCCTGCAGGAAGCTGGTGGATAGGGTGAGGGAGTCAAAGGTTAAGTTTTTGCTTTGCTAGCTTGGTTGACAATGCAGGATGCTGGTGGACAGGGTGAAGGAGTCAAAGGATTAAGTTTTTGCTTTGCTAGCTTGGTTGACAATGCAGGATGCTGGTGGACAGGGTGAAGGAGTCAAAGGGTTAAGTTTTTGCTTTGCTAGCTTGGTTGACAATGCAGGATGCTGGTGGACAGGGTGAGGGAGTCAAAGGGTTAAGTTTTTGCTTTGCTGGCATGGTGACAATGCAGGATGCTGGTGGACAGGGTGAGGGAGTCAAGGTTAAGTTTTTGCTTTGCTAGCTTGGTTGACAATGCAGGATGCTGGTGGACAGGGTGCGGGAGTCGAAGGGTTAAACCAACTACGAATTATGCTTCATTGTATAATTATTATAATGGAACATACATCGTTCAGGTGCTTGGAGAGGGAAAGAGAGCGAAAGGGGGTATGGAAGGAAATCTAGGCTTAAACTTACTCCCACTGCGAGAGGAGTGTGTGGTCTACTGGTGAAAGTGACAAGGTTGTGTTCTACGCTTACCGTCATAACGTATCCTAGCGTCAACCACAGGCCCGAAAGATACAGATACCTGCGGTGTTGGTCAAAAGATTTGAGCAACACCGTCTGGCGAGACTGGACTGTGTTGGTCCCAGTCGTCGTCCCGCTTCTTCTTCTTTCTTTGTTTATTTATTTATTAATTTATTTATCTATTATTTATTTATTATGCTCATCGTCTGCGTGGTCAAGCCGTATCTGTCATTGAGTGTGGCTATAGTGAGCTAGGTTCATAAGTTTAAGTATCTGGGAACGATCATCTCACCAGACGGCAGATGTGTATCAGAAATAGCCAGCAGAATCGGCCAAGCCAAAACAGCGTTCAATAAGATGAAAAGCATTCTTACCAACAAATACCTATCAATTAACACCAGGAAGAGAGTTCTTGAATGTTATATAGAACCGATAATGTTATATGGTTGTGAGGCGTGGACAGTCAACAAGCAAAGCCAGAGCAGGATTGAGGCAGCCGAGATGTGGTTTCAGAGAAGAATGTTGAGAGTTCCATGGACAGCAAAGAAAACAAACGATACAGTCTTAATGGAAGCAGACACAAGAAGATCATTCATAAGGAAGATTATGAAAAGACAGGCAACATTTATAAGCCATTTTATGCGGAAAGGGGAATTAGAGCACCTGGTCACAACAGGAAAGCTGGAGGGAAAGAGATCACCAGGTAGACCCAGGAAAAAAATACTGGACGGACTTGCAGAGTGGCTGAGGACAGAGAGGGTGGAAGATGTGTTTGCGGCAACAAGGGATAGATGCATATGGAGGGCCATGATCGCCAACGTCATGTGGCAGGGCACATGATGACGACGACGACGACGACGACGACGATGATGATGATGATGATGATGATGATGATGATGTAGTGGGCCAGCGTCAGTCTTCTCCATTCTTTATTCCTCTCTTTCGCTGTCTGCACTGGTTGCCTGTTTTAACCCTTTGACTCCCATGCCCTGTCCACCAGCTTCCTGCAGTGTCAAGTATGCTAGCGAAGCAAAAACTTAACCCTTTGGTTCCCTCACCCTATCCACCAGCTTCTTGCAGGAAGCTGGTGGATAGGGTGAGGGAATCAAAGGGTTAAATCTTTTGCAGTTGATAGAATGCGGGAGTCAAAGGGTTAAACAGAATTGAATGTAAGCTGGATATCTTGTGTTACAAGTCTATTCACCAGTCTGCTTCATCGCACCTCTGTGACAACAACAATATTAACGTATACATTTTATACACCAACTCGCACCTCGCACCTCTTGTCTCTCTTTTTGTCTGTCTCTGCCTCTCTGTCTCTGTCGTTATGTCTCTGTCTGTCTCTGTTTCTCTGTCTGTCTCTGTTTCTCTCCTTCTCTGTCTGTCTCTGCCTCTCTAATAATAATAATAATAATAATTACAATATTTATATAGCGCAAAATCTTGATAAAATCAAATCTAAGCGCTGAAGCAGACACACACGCACGCACGCACGCACGCACGCATGCACGCACACGCACCAACACACACACACACACACACACACACACACACACACACACACACACACACACACACACACACGCATGGCTATAAATGGGGAGAAAGAATAAAAGCAATAAAAGCAAGAATAAAAGCAATGGAAAATTATAGAGAGCATAGCATATACAATTATATATTATAACCATGTGATTCCCCTCCGAGTGGAGACAGGCTGCAGAGGGGGGGGGGGGGGGGGGGTTGAGTGAGGTTAGGATTTTATGCGGAGGAGAAAAGGTGAGTTTTGAGAGCGGACTTGAAGGAGACAAAAGTAGGTTGCTGACGGACTGAGAGAGGAAGTTTGTTCCAGGAAAGTGGACCAGAAACAGAGAAGGCTCGTGGACCATAGGTATTGAGCTTAGTGCGTGGAAAGCGAAAAGTCAGAGGATCGGAGGCAGAGCGGAGGGTACGTGAGGGAAGATAGATCTCAAGTAGGCTTGACAGGTAATCGGGGGCTGCGTTATTGAGGCTTTTGTAGCACGTGGTGTCTAGTTTGTACTGTATGCGCTTTGATACAGGGAGCCAGTGAAGTCTCTCTGTCTCTGTCGTTATGTCTCTGTCTGTCTCTTTTTCTCTGTCTGTCTCTGTTTCTCTGCTTCTTTGTCTGTCTCTGTCTCTCTGTCTGTTTCTGTCTGTCTGTCTTCAGATAATCTTTCCCTTCAGGTTCCTAGGTTTAAACTATCAACTATCGGCCAGCGTTTTTTTGCTGTTTCTGGACCATCTGCCTGCAATAAACTTCCACTCTCTCTTTGTCTGTCACCTACCCATTCTGGTTTTAAATCCAATTTAAAAACCCACCTCCTTTCCCGACAATGAATTCTGCAACTGTCTCTTTCCATCAGTGTGTGTGTGTGTGTGTGTGTGTGTGTGTGTGTGTGTGTGTGTGTGTGTGTGTGTGTGTGTGTGTGTGTGTGTGTGTGTTGTGGTGTGTGTGTGTGTGTGTGTGTGTAGAATTTTGGGCCCCAACCTGCTCTGATCCGGAGTTTCCCACAATGATTTTATTTTTAATTTTTATTTTCTCTCTCTCTCTCTTTCTCTCTCTTTCTCTCTCTCATCTCTCTTTCTGTTTCTCTGTCTGTCTGTCTCTGTGTGTGTTGTTGTCTGTCTCTTTTTCTCCGTTTTCTCTCTCTGTCTCTGTCTGTCTCTCTTTGTCTCTGTCTGTCTGTCTATCTCTCTCTAGCTTTCTCTTTCTGTCTCACCCCCCAAAAAAACAACAACAACAACAACAACAACAAAGCATGCAAATGCCTTGATAACCGCACGTGAAGAATGCTATCTTCGTTTCTCTTCTTCTCTCCGTCTGTCTGTCTGTCTCTCTTTCTCTCTTTCTCTCTGTCTGTCTGTCTCTCTCTCTCTTTCTCTCTGTCTCCCTCGTCCTCTCTGTCTCTGTCTGTCTCTCTCTCAGTCTCTCTCTCTCTGTTGCTCTCTCTCTTTCTGTCTGTCTGTCTCTCAGTCTCTCTCTGTCGCTCTCTCTCGTTCTGTCTGTCTGTCTGTCTCTCTCTCTCTCTCGCTCTCGCGCGCACTCTCTGTCTCTGTCTGTCTGTCTCTCTGTTGCTCTCTCTGTTGCTCTCTCTGTCTCTGTCTTTATGTCTGTCTGTGTCTGTCTGTCTGTCTGTCTGTCTCTCTCTCTCTCGCTCTCGCGCGCACTCTCTGTCTCTGTCTCCCTGTCTGTCTCTCTGTTGCTCTCTCTGTCTCTGTCTTTATGTCTGTCTCTGTCTGTCTCTGTATCTGTCTGTCTGTCTGTCTGCCTGTCTGCCTGTCTCTGTCTCTGTCTCTGTCTCTGTCTCTCTCTCTCTTGTAAACAAAACTGATGGGAGATTCAAACTCACAACCTTCCAGTCGGCAGTCCGTTCCCCTTAAACCTCTCGCACCACACACCAGCGGCTTGCGTGGACGTGGCGGTAATGTTGCTGCAAGACCGACGACTCGCGTTTCGTCGTCTGTGGGGTAAAAGCCTATTGCGTCTTTAATTCGTCCGTCAGCCCAGTGCTTCACACCTTTTAGTTCCGGAATTTGAAGAATTCGTTTTAACGAGAACGGGAGTTGAAGGATACTGTAAACGTAAAGGTGCGTGTGTCTTGAAGGGTGGGGGGAGGGGGGGGGAGGGGAGGGTGGTGTGTGGTGGTGGGGGGGTAGAGGGATTGAGGTGGTGGTGGTGGTGGTGGGGTGGGTAGGTGGGGTGGTGAGGGTTGTGTGACATACGGAGTAGGGGAGTGTTAGTTAGCTTCTTGCAATTGTGGTCGGTTTGCGAAAGACAATGCGGAAACATTCCTGTTGTTGTTATTTTATTTTTTTATTTTTCTTTTCTTCTTCTTTCTTCGTCGTCGTCAGGGTTGTTTTAATCTATTGTGGTGTTTTTTTTTCTGATTGTGAGTGTGCCTACTGCGTCACTGAATAACGGGCTGTGTGTGTGTGTGTGTGTGTGTGTGTGTGTGTGTGTGTGTGTGTGTGTGTGTGTGTGTGTGTGTGTGTCTGTGTGTGTGTGTGTGTGTCTGTGTGTTTGTGTGTGTGTCTGTGTGTGTGTGTCTGTGTGTGTGTGTGTGTGTCTGTCTGTGTGTGTGTGTTTGTGTATGTCTGTGTGTTCTGTGTGTGTGTGTATGTCTGTGTGTCTGTGTGTGTGTGTGTGTGTGTGTGTGTGTGTGTGTGTCTGTGGTGTGTGTGTGTGTGTGTGTCTGTGTGTTTGTGTGGTGTCTGTGTGTGTGTGTGTCTGTGTTTGTGTATGTCTGTGTGTGTCTGTGTGTGTGTGTGTGTGTGTGTGTCTGTGTGTCTGTCTGTGTGTGTCTGTGTGTTTGTGTGTCTGTGTGTGTCTGTGTGTGTGTTGTCTGTGTGTCTGTGTGTGTCTGTGTGTCTCTGTGTGTCTGGTGTGTCTGTCTGTGCTGTGTCTGTCTGTCTCTGTGTGTCTGCTGTCTGTGTGTCTGTCTCTCTCTGTCTCCTCTCTGTCTCCTCTGTCTCTCTCTCTGTCTGTCTCTCTCTGTGTCTCCTCTATGTCTCTCTCTCTCTGTCTCTGTCTCTCTCTTTCTAGCTTTCTCTTTTTCTCTGTCTCAAAAAAATAAAAAATAAAAATAAAAAAAGCACACAAATGTTTTGACACCCGCATATAAAGAATGCTATCCTCTCTTCTCTTTTGTGTCTGTCTTTGTCTGTCTCTCTGTGTCTGTCTCTCTGTGTCTGTCTCTCTGTGTCTGTCTCTCTGTCTCTGTCTCTCTGTATCTGTCTCTCTGTGTCTGTCTCTCTGTGTCTGTCTCTCTGTGTCTGTCTCTCTGTGTCTGTCTCTCTGTGTCTGTCTCTCTGTGTCTGTCTCTCTGTGTCTGTCTCTCTGTGTCTGTCTTCTCTGTGTCTGTCTCTCTGTTCTGTCTCTCTGTGTCTGTCTCTCTGTGTCTGTCTCTCTGTGTCTGTCTCTCTGTGTCTGTCCTCTTTGTGTCTGTCTCTCTTTGTCTGTCCTCTGTCTCTTGTGTCTGTCTCTGTGTGTCTGTCTCTCTGTGTCTGTCTCTCTGTGTCTGTCTCTCTGTGTCTGTCTCTATGTGTCTGTCTCTCTGTCCTCTGTGTGTCTGTCTCTCTGTCTCTGTCTCTCTGTGTCTGTCTCTCTGTGTCTGTCTCTCTGTGTCTGTCTCTCTGTGTCTCTGTCTCTCTGTGTCCCTGTCTCTCTGTGTCTGTCTCTCTGTGCTCTGTCTCTCTGTGTCTGTCTCTCTTGTCTGTCTCTTGTGTCTGTCTCTCTGTCTCTGTCTCTCTGTGTCTGTCTCTCTGTGTCTGTCTCTCTGTCTCTGTCTCTCTGTGTCTGTCTCTCTGTCTCTCTGGTCTCTCTGTGTCTGTCTCTCTGTGTCTGTCTCTCTGTGTCTGTCTCTCTGTGTCCTGTCTCTCTGTGTCTGTCTCTCTGTGTCTGTCTCTCTGTGTCTGTCTCTCTGTGTGTCTGTCTCTCTGTGTCTGTCTCTCTGTGTCTGTCTCTCTGTCTCTGTCTCTCTGTTCTGTCTCTCTGTGTCTGTCTCTCTGTGTCTGTCTCTCTGTGTGTCTCTGTCTCTCTGTCTGTCTCTCTGTGTCTGTCTCTCTGTGTCTGTCTCTCTGTGTCTGTCTCTCTGTGCTCTCGTCTCTCTGTGTCTGTCTCTCTGTGTCTGTCTTTGTCGTACTCTGTCTCTGTCTCTCTGTGTCTGTCTCTCTGTGTCTGTCTCTCTGTCTCTGTCTCTCGTGTCTGTTTTCTGTGTCTGTCTTTGTCGTACTCTGTCTCTGTCTCTCTGTGTCTGTTCTCTGTTCTGTCTCTCTGTGTCTGTCTTTGTCGTACTCTGTCTCTGTCTCTGTGTCTGTCTCTCTGTGTCTGTCTTTGTCGTCTCTGTGTCTGTCTCTCTGTGTCTGTCTCTCTGTGTCTGTCTCTCTGTCTCTGTCTCTCTGTGTGTCTCTCTGTTCTTCTCTCTGTGTCTGTCTCTCTGTCTCTGTCTCTCTGTGTCTCTCTTTTATCACAGGAAAGTTGCTGAAAATGATTTATTATGTCCCCTTTGTGGTATGGATGTTGATGATGAACTACATTTTGCCTTGGTTTGTCAAAATTTGATTCAGTTCAGAGCGAAATTTATACCTATTTAATTTTTTTAGACGACCATGTTTGTTTAGATTGGTAATGTTACTCTCATCCAGAAACGAAGCTGTAGTAAAGCTGTTTGCTATTTATTTATACAAGGCATTTAAACTTCGAGATACATTTGTGAATCAATAGAATTGAGCTTGTGTGTTGATATAATTATGATTATGTTCCCCCTTCAAATGTGGCCAAGGCCTTTTGAATAAATTTTTCGTTCGTTCGTTCGTTCGTTCGTTCGTTCGTTCGTTCTGTCTCATTCTGACTGTCTGTCTGTCTGTTTGTCTGTCTGTCTGTCTGTCTGTCTCTGCTTCATTCTCTGCCTCTGTCTCCTCTCTGTCTCCCCCTTTCTGATTGTCTCTCTTTCTCTCTCTCTGTGACTGTCTCTGTCTCTCTCTGACTCTCTCTCTCTCTCTCTCTTTCTCTCTCTGTGACTGTCTCTGTCTCTCTCTCTCTTTCTGTCTCTCTGTTTCTGTGACTGTCTCTCTCTCTCTTTCTGTCTCTATTTCTCACCCTCCGTCTCTCTCGCTGACTGTCTTTGTCTATCGCTGTCTATCTGTCTGTCTGTGTTTTCTCCTCTCTCTCTCTCTCTCTCTCTCTCTCTCTCTCTCTCTCTCTCTCTCTCAAACTACAGTAGATGCAAAAAAGTACGCAAATGCTGTCTGTGACACTCGTAAATAATCTTAAGTTCTCTTCTCCTCTCTTGCCTCTATCGTTATCTTTGTTTTTCTGTCTCTGCCTTTGTCTCTCTGTCTCTCTTTCGTTCTGTCTGTCTGTTCTCTCTCTTTGTTTCTCTCTCTCTCTCTCTCCTCTCTCTCCTCTCTCTCATTCTCTCTCTTCCTTTCTCTCCTTCTTTTTCTTTCTTTCTTTCGTCTTCTTCTTCTTCTTTTCTGTCTCTCTCTGTCTCTCTGTCTGTCTTTCTCTCTATCTTTCTGTCTCTCTCTCTCCTCTCTCTCAATCTCTCTCTTCCTTTCTCTCCTTCTTTTTCTTTCTTCTTTCTTTCTTTCTTTCTTTCTTCTTCTTCTTCTTCTTCTTTTCTGTCTCTCTCTGTCTGTCTATCTTTCTCTCTATCTCTCTGTCTCTCTCTCTTTCTCTCCTCTCTCTCTTTTTCTTTCTTTCTCTCCTTCTTTTTCTTCTTCTTCTTCTGCTTCTTCTTCTTCTTCTCCATCTCTCTCTGTCTCTGTCTGTCTGTCTGTCTCTCAGTGGCTGGCCTATGGACACATAAAACACTCAGCATACAATCAGCGGCAAGTATGAATAAAAATATGACTTTTAGCTGATGACTTGCACCGTGAGAAGTAATTTATTACCATTATTCTCCCTCCCTCTCTCTGTCTCTGTCTCTCTGTCTCTGTCTCTCTCTCCTAATGAGGACAAAATTCAATTGGATGTAATGTCAGCCATGACTATATTTATAAATGTTTGTTTCGCGAAAACGTCGCCGTAAAATATAATGACTTTGTTTTATGCTCCTTGCCACAAGGACAAAAATGTCAATAATAATGATAATAATAATTACAATATTTATATAGCGCAAAATCTTGATAAAATCAAATCTAAGCGCTGAAGCAGACACACACGCACGCACGCACGCACGCACGCACGCACACACACGCACGCACACACACACACACACACACACACCGCATGGCTATAAATGGGGAGAAAGAATAAAAGCAATAAAAGCAAGAATAAAAGCAATGGAAAATTATAGAGAGCATAGCATATACAATTATATATTATAACCATGTGATTCCCCTCCGAGCGGAGACAGGCTGCAGAGGGGGGGGGGGGGGCGTTGAGTGAGGTTAGGATTTTATGCGGAGGAGAAAAGGTGAGTTTTGAGAGCGGACTTGAAGGAGACAAAAGTAGGTTGCTGACGGACTGAGAGAGGAAGTTTGTTCCAGGAGAGTGGACCAGAATGGCAATAAATCATTTTCAGTTTCAGTTTCAGTTTCTCTCTGTCTCTCTGTCTGTCTCTGTCTCAGTCTCTGTCTCTCTGCCTCTGTCTGTCTGTCTGTCTGTCTCTTTCTTTCTCTCTGTCTCTGTCTGTGTCTGTGTCTGTTTCTGTCTCTGTCTCAGTCTCTCTCTCACTCTCTCTGTCTTTCTCTCTCTCCCTAGGCCCTCCCTCTCTCTCTCACCCTCTCTGTCTGTCTGTCTGTCTGTCTCTGTCTCCTTCTCTCTCTTTCTCTTTGTCCTTCTGTCTGTCTCTCTCTCAGTCTTTCTCTGTCTCTGTCTGTCTCCTTCTCTCTCTCTCTCTTTCTCGCTGTCTGTCTGTCTGTCTGTC
>JAPXFY010000017.1:75306856-75316856 GCA_030674185.1 Monoplex corrugatus
GTTCTCTCATCTCTCTCTTCTCTCTCTCTCCTCTCCTCTCTTTTTTTCTTCTTTTTGATCCATCTGTTTATTCATTAATTATATTTTTTATTTATCTATTATGCATCTCTTTCTTCTACATTTCGTTTTTTCATTGTTCTCTTTTTTTTACTACAGTCTCTATAATTCCATTCATTCATTCATTCATTCATTCATTCATTATTCATTCATTCATTCTCATCTTCATTCATTCTTCTCTCATTCATTTATTCATTCTTCATTCATTCATTCATTCATTTTCATTCATTCATTCATTCTTCATTCATCTTCATTCATTCATTCATTTTCATTCATTCATTCATTCATTCATTCATTATCATTCATTCATTCATTCATTCATTCAATCATTCATTCATTTCATTCAATCATTCATTCATTCATTATTCATTCATCATTCATTATTCATTCATCATTCATTCATCATTCAATCATTCATTATTTCATTCAATTCATTCATTCATTCAATATTCATCATTCATTATTATTCATTCAATCATTCAATTATCTATTTCATTCATTCATTCATTAAATTCATTATTTTTCATTCATTATTCATTCAATTCATTCATCTTATTCATTCATTTCTATTTTTCTCGATTCTTTATTTTATCTTTCTGTCTTCCTATATTGCATTTTTTTCTTTTTTCTTTCTTTTTTTTTCTTCCGTTTCTTCTTTCCCAGCTGTGGAAAGAGCAGAACAGTTCAAACCTGACAGTCACATCACAGGAAATGACGAACACAGTAGCTAAGTGGTTAAGACATCAGACGTCCAATCAGAAGGTCTGGGGTTCGATCCTGCCTGGGTACCTCCCGCCTGGTGGGTAAAGGGTGGAGATTTTTTCCCCTCCCCAGGTCAACATGTGTGTGCAGACCTTGTTAGTGCCTGAACCCCCTTCATGTGTATGTATGCGCATGCAGAACATGGCGTGCGCACGTTAAAGATCCTGTGAGTCGTGTCAGTAGTGTACGAGGGCTTATGGAAATATGAGAACACCCAGCATGCGCGTCCGCCGGAGACGGAGTATGCAGACTGTGCAGCGAATATCGTCTACACAGTGGGGGGGGGGGGAGGGGGGCAAGAGGGGGGCGAGGGGGGCGAGGGGGGGGGGCCGAGGGGGGGGACCCGACGCTTCTGAGAAAAATCGGAATGATAATAAATAAATAAATAGATAGATAGAATAGTAGATAGATAGATGGATAGACAGATAGATAGATAGATAGATAGATAGATAGATAGATAGATAGATAGATAGATAAATGATAAATAAATAACATGATTTTAACAGAAAAAATAGTGATGATAGTGGTGTGGTGGTGGTGGTGGTGATGATGATGATGATGTTGTTGTTGAGATAATGATGTGAGGGAAACAATAATAACGATAATAGTAATAATAATAGTGACAATAATGAACAATGACAATGATAGTAATAATAATAATAAGAAGAAGAATGATAATAATAATGATGTGATAAATACTAATGATGATGATGATGATGAGAAGTATATAATAATAAAATAAGTAATAATAATGATATATAATATGATAATAATAGTGACAGTAATAATAATGTTGATAACAACAAACAACAATAATGAGGAGGAGGAGGAGTACGATACTTCTATTACCACCACCACCGTGCCACCACCTTCACTACTACCACCACCTACTACTACTACTACTACTACTATACTACTACTACTACTACCACCACCACCACCACCACCACCACCACCACCAACCACCACCAACAACAACAACAACAAAACAATAACAATAATAAGGGGAGCGGTTAAAACGTGACAGTCACTGGGATGGATTTGACCGCATTCCTAGGAAACCCGTGGCCAGTTAGCTAGGTGGTCAATGCGCCAAGCTGGCAACGCAAGGGTTGGGGGTTCGATCCTACATGCGGGACCTGGCCTAAGCCCTTTCGATTGACCATAGACTCAAATCTCACGTCTTGAGTTCGATCCCAACCAGCAACGTAAAAATTGGTTTTGTTTTGACCAGTCACCGTGGTGTAGTTAATAATAATAATAATAATTACAATATTTATATAGCGCAAAATCTTGATAGAAATCAAATCTAAGCGCTGAACATACACATACGCACGCGCGCACACACACGCACACATACACTCACACATGGCTATAAATGGGGAAAAAGAATAAAAGCAATGGAAAATTATGAGAGCATATTATATACAATTATATATTACAATGTGATTCCACTCCGAGCGGAGACAGGCTGCAGAGGGGATTGAGTGAGGTCAGGATTTATGCAGAGGAGAAAAGGTGAGTTTTGAGAGCGGACTTGAAGGAGACAAAAGTAGGTTGCTGACGGACTGAGAGAGGAAGTTTGTTCCAGGAGAGTGGACCAGAAACAGAGAAGGCTCGTGGACCATAGGTATTGAGCTTAGTGCGTGGAAGGCGAAAAGTCAGAGGATCGGAGGCAGAGCGGAGGGTACGTGAGGGAAGATAGATCTCAAGTAGGCTTGACAGGTAATCGGGGATAAAGTAGTATAAGTCTTACATACTTTCTTTTAGGATTGATAATTGGGTACATGTATTAAGTGCAATTTTGACTCTAAGAAAATGAGGTATGCGGAAGCAATTTTAGGTACTTTAGGCCCGTTTGTATATATGTTTTAATGTCCATAGTTATGTTTTATTTTGTACTCAGGTATGTTTTTCTCCCGTGGGGATGCCGGGGGCTCTTTCAGTATAAATAGTATCCCCACCTTCTGGAAATTCTGTGCTAGAAATTTCCTCTTTTCTGTCACTCTCTGTGTTTCTGCCTTGTTTCCTTTGCTTTCTGTAATTTTCTTCCATCATTTTCTACCTTGCTGGTCCATTCACTGTATGTGTTCGATAAAGTCTTACGTACTTTTATTTTAGGACTGATAATTGGGTACATATGTAAAGTGCTTTTTTGACTCTAGGGAAATGAGATATGCGGAAGCAATTTTAGGTACTTTAGGTCCGTTTTTATATATTTTTAATGCCCTTAGTTATGTTTAAATTTGTAATCAGGTATGTTTTTTTGAATCCCCTGTATATAAATTGGACGGAGTGGTCAATGCCAGGGGCATGCCCTTAGATTATTTGCGCGAATACATTGATATGTGTATTAATTTCTCTCTTCTTGTCTTCTGTGTCCCTTTTGTCTCTTCTGGTCTCTCTCTCTGTTTCTTGTTTTGTCTCTCTCTGTCTCTCTCTGTCCTCTCTCTCTGTCTTCTGTGTCTCTCTCTCTGTTCTCTGTTTCTGTCTCTTCTGTCTCTCTTCTCTGTCTCTCTCTCTGTCTGTTCTCTCTGTGTCTCTCTCCTGTTTCTCTGTTTCTCTCTCTCTCTCTCTCTCTCTCTCTCTCTCTCTCTCTTGTTTGTGAAGTGATATGTATGTTTTGAAATGGTCATAGCTCTTATATGGCTCTTTGCAGTCGGCTGGGCTTTAAACAAACAAACAAAAAATAACAACAATCTCCTCTCCGTCGCTGATTTACCTTCCCCAACCCTGAACAGGATTTTGGGAGGACTACCGTCCATACACACAGAACTTTTCTTGGTTCTAGGTTTGCTTGTGGTGTGTGTGTGTGTGTGTGTGGTGGTGTGTGTGTGTGTGTGAAGAAAATATGTCCGGGTCATTTTTCTCAGGGGGGAGGTAGCACCTGTTGAGGGTGTCACCGCAGGTATGAAGTATGTTTTGATAGTAGACACAAGTAGGGTATGGGGATGGGCACATTGGACAGGAACGGTGAAGGTGAAGGTGAACAGGGGGGGGAGAGGGGGGAACCGAGACGAGGGGGGGGAGAGAGAAGAAGGGGGACAACCAGGTATGGTAAGCGTTGAAGGCATGAACGGGTAGGGTTGGTGGAGAGTATGGGGGTGTAGGTGGCTCAGTTTGGGAGTGGGGTGGGAGCGAAGGGAGAGAATGTGTGTAATATGCGTGTGTGGGGGGTGGAGGGAGGAGTGGGGGAGAGGTAGAGGGTGAAGGTTACAGACTGGTGAACTAAGGGTGTGGGTGGGAGGGTGTGTTTCGGGTAGGGGTGGGGGTTATGGACACAAAGCAAAAACGAAAGAGAAGAGTGGTCGCTGGCAGTGGATGCGGCAGGAGAGGTCTGCAGTGTATGAAGAATACCCGTGTGTGTGTGTGAGTGTGTGTTTAGTACTAGTAGTTAGTAGTACTAGAAACTCGTGCCACTATCTGCTTGCTACTGAGACCAAAAAGAAAAAAAAGAAAAAAAAAAGGTGTTGGCTATATATGAAATAACACTGGACAGAAAATTACACGGTAAGTGACATTTTTTTAAATTGTTATTTTATTATTTTTTTGTTTTAAAGTGCTGCCTACTGTGTAGAGCCACACAACCGTTTCAATAAAACATACACAAATCTTCAACAGGGGAAAAAAGGAAAAGAAAATTAAATATACACATCAATTCATTCGCGTACATAATCTAAGGAGATGCCCCCGGCGTCGACCACTCTGTCCAATTTATCACACAGGGGATTTGAAAAACATACCCGAATGCAAATTTAAACATAACTAACGTCACTAAAGCATACATAAAAATGGGCCTAAATTCTCTATGATTTCGTCCGCGTATCTCGTTTTCCTAGAGCCAAAGATGGACTTAATACACGTACCCAATTATCAATAAACGAACAAATAATAATAAATAAAATAAATAAAAATAAATAAATTATAAATAACATAATAAAATAATGCAAAACACAAGCAGCCAGACAGTATAAACTATTCCCGACATCACAGAACAATACACAACAACACAGCAACAACACACACACGAACACACACTGCAGGCACGCACTACACACACACTATTACCCTCTCACCACTTCTCCCCCTCCGCACACACATCTCTCACACCCACTCTCTCTGTCTGTCTGTCTGTCTTCTCTCCTCTCTTCCTCCCTCTCTCTTCTCTCTCTCTCTCTCACTCTTCTCTCTCCCTCTCCTCCTCTCTCTCCTCCCTCTCTCTTCTCCTGTCTCCCTCTCTCTCTCTCCTCTCCCTCCCTCCCTCTCTCTCTCTCTCTCTCTCCCCCTCTCTGTCTCCCTCTCTCTCTCCTCCCTCTCTCCCTCCTCCCTCCTCTCTCTCCCTCCCTCTCTCTCTCCTTCTTCCCTCTCCTCCTCTCCTCTCCTCTCTCTCTCCCTCTCTCTCCTCTCCCTCCCTCCCTCTCTCTCTCTCTCTCTCAATCAATACAACAAGACAGTTACGCCATAAAAAAAAAATGAGCAGAAAAGTTCCGAGCACCGAACAAGACAGCTGTGTTGAGGAAAGCGTATCATCACCAAAAGAGACGGCAGCGGTGGCTGTAGGCCTATATCTATATGCCTGCAAAACAGCGAATGGAAGACTGACGGTGTCTCTGCATGGTGTTCGTCTGTCGTCGTCGACAATGACCACGACGGCTTCATGAAG
Organism: Monoplex corrugatus; assembly: GCA_030674185.1. Lineage (NCBI taxonomy): Eukaryota > Metazoa > Mollusca > Gastropoda > Littorinimorpha > Ranellidae > Monoplex > Monoplex corrugatus. Next base: position 75,312,339 of record JAPXFY010000017.1, read on the forward strand.
TTGCTTTGAGTCAGTGTGTCCGGAGGTGACTGATCAATCCGATCCGGGCCCGGAAGTAACGTCCACAGGTTGGACATCTGTGGTCGGTTACTGTGGTTGAAGGGTTTGCAGCCCTAGCTTTCCGTGCAGCTCGTTTTTCTTGTGCATATATATATATATATATATATATATATATATATATATATATATATATATATATATATATATCTATATCTATATCTATATCTATCTATCTATCACACCGCTTAACACAGCGTCCCTGAATGAAAATAGTTGTAAAATCGTTCTTGAGTCGCGCTGTTCTCTAAAACACATTTGGACTCTCTGCACACATTGATTAATTAACCCTTCAACTCCCGCACCCTGTCCCACCAGCATCCTGCACTGTGAGCCATGCTAGCAAACAAACAAAAAATTAACCCTTTGACATCCTGCGTTGTCAACCATGCCAGCAAAGCGAACAAAAATTAACCCTTTGATTCCCTCACCCTACCCAACCAGCATCCTGATCTAAAAAAACAAACAAACAAAACAAAAACAAAAAAGAAATTAACCCTTCGACTCCATCACACTATCCCACCAGCATCCTGCATCGTCAACCATGCTAGCAAAGAAAAAAAATTAAACAAACAAAACAAAACAAAATCAAAAACAAAACAAACAAAACAAAATCAAACAAACAAAACAAAAACAAAAACAAAACAAACAAAACAAAAAACAAACAAACAAGCAAACAAACAAATAAAAAAATGACCCTTCAACTCCCTCACCCTGTCCACCAGCATCCTGCATTGTCAGCCATGCTAGCAAGGCAAAAAAAAATTACCATTCGACTCCCGTACCCTATCCACCAGCTCCTGCAGGAATAAATAAATAATTAAATGAATGAATGAATGAATGAATAAAACTGAATGAAAACACAACCAGCCAAAAAATAAAAAGCTCATAAAACAACACACACTCATATTCACAAATCACACATACACACATGCACGCACGCACACACAGTCTACACGCACTACACACGCATACTACAACACACACACACACACGCACGCACGCACGCACACACACACAACACACACACAGCACACACACACACACACACACACACACACACACACACACACACACAACACACACACACACTCACACAACACACACACACATACACACATAGGCCTACACACACTACGCACACACACACACTACACACACACACAAACGCGCACACACACACCACACACATACACACACACATACACACACACACAACACAACACACAAAACACACACACACACACACACACTACACACGCAGGTGAGGAAGTGGAAAGGTTACGGTTCCTTACAGACATGGCGCGGGAGTCTAAGGGTTAAACTTTTACCATTCTCTCTGGCAATGGACAGAGGTCTGTTGGCCATTCGTACAGTTATTTATGATGCAGGCACTGATTGTCCTCTCTGTCCATAACAGTCCAATTCTTCTGTCCACTCTGTGGTCATTGAAGCCCATTAAGTGTCCATTTCGATCATCTTATAGAGGCTAATGTCCACGCCGCTTCGTGCGGTTTATTGCTGGTTAAGACAGCGATGATGGCTTTGGGGAGTTGGAATGATACCCCCACATGTAAACATCTTGACGCTAAGGGCCCCTTCAGTACAATGGGTTGTTCATATATCTCATCACTTTTGTTACAGTTCAGCAGCACATAGATAGACTGATTGCGAGTTGAGTTGGTTTTAAAGTCCTACCACTCTTAGAGTATACGAGGACTAGCGAAAAAAATTTTTTTGAAGAAGCCTTCAGTAATTTAAATGCATTGTGAGAAACCGATGCTTTATTCGGTTCTCCGATCCACCCTGGATGGCAATCGAATGGGTGAATGAATGGGATAGACTGATGCAATACTAGTATATATATATATAATATATATATATATATATATATATATTATATATATATATATAATGTCATCATCATCATCATCATCAGGTGCCCTGCCGCATGGCGTTGGCGATCATAGACTTTCCATCTGCCTCGATCTCTCGTTGCCCCTAGCATCTCCCCCACCCTCCTCGTCCCCAGCCACTCTGCAAGTCTGTCCAGCATTCTCTCCCTGGGTCTACCCGGTGCTCTCTTTCCCGTTGTGACCAGGTGCTCCAAAACCCCCTTCCTCATAAAATGGCCTATAAATGTTGCTTGTCTTTTCCTAATCTTCCTTATGAGTGATCTACTTGTGTCTGCCTCCATCAAGACTGTCTCGTTTGTTTTCTTCGCTCTCAACATTCTTCTGAGAAACCACATCTCGGCTGCCTCGATCCTGCTCTGGCTTTGCTTTGCTGACTGTCCACACCTCGCATCCGTACAACAGTATTGGTTCTATATAACATTCAAGGACTCTTATAATGTAGGCGAGGTAAAACGTAGGCTTTGTAGGACCTCAGGACCTGGCCAGCTCATGGGTTTATATGCAGGCTTAATCCACTGATTTCCACACCTTCTTCTCCATTTTCTCTTGTTGTTGTTCTTGTTGTTGTTGTTCTGTATGTTTGTTTTATTATTTGTTTCCCTCTTATTTTACTTTTCTTATTTGGAGCAAAAAGAGATCGAGTCATTTCATTTTCACCTTTCTTTTTATTCACTGTATTTGGTCTTCTTATCTTGCCCTCTCAATTCTTTGTCCTCTGTGTGTGTGTGTGTGTGTGTGTGTGTGTGTGTGTGTGTGTGTGTGTGTGTGTGTGCTACGCACGCGTGCGTGCGTTCGTTCGTTCGTATGTGTGTATTTTAAACCATTTTGTCGTTTTATTTGTTCATTTGTTCATTTGTTCGTTTTTGTTGTTGTTGTTGTTGTTGTTGTTCGTGATGGTGGTGATGATGATGGTGGTGGTGGTGTGTGTGTATGTGAGTGTGTGTGTAGGCCTATATCTGTGTGTGTGTGTGTGTGTGGTGCGTGCGTGTGTGCGTGTTGTGTGTGTGTGTGTGTGTGTGTGTGTGTGTGTGTGTGTGTGTGTGTGTGTGTGTGAGTGTTCGCATGAGAGTGTCAGTGTCGTCAGTGTGTGTCAGTGTGTCACTGTGTATGCGTGTTTTAAACTATTTTGTCATTTTAAAAGATAGTGAGATTCATTTGTTTGTTTTTTCGTTTGTTGTTGTTGTTGCGGTTATTGTTGTTGTTGTTGTTGTTGGCCTTGGTTATGTTGTTCCTGTTTGTTCTTTGCCTTCTTCACCAGCGGTGCTAGATGGCTCCTAGAACAGAGCAGTGGACTCAAAAAAACCTAAGGTTTCGAGTTCGATCCCAGCCCGTAAGATAAAAACTGGCCTGTTGGCTGCCCCCATCTTAACACTGCTATCATTCTGGTGCTTGGTGTCAGCTTTGTGTTCTGTAAGTCCTTTTCCATTTATAGGCCATTTTATGAGGAAAGGGAAATTGGAGCACCTGGTCACAACAGGAAAGCTGGAGGGAAAGAGATCACCAGGTAGACCCAGGGAAAAAATATTGGACGGACTTGCAGGGTGGCTGAGGACAGAGAGGGTGGAAGATGTGCTTGTGGCAACAAGGGATAGATACATATGGAGGGCCATGATCGCCAACGCCATGTGGCAGGGCACTTGATGATGATGAGGAGGAGGAGGTCCTTTTCCATTCCCTGTCCCTCCCATTCCAAGACCTTGCCTGGGCGCAGGGTTATTGCGCAGGGCGTAAGGCGTCTGCCAGATAACAGGTGGCAGATTAGGTGGAGCGTGTATGGAATTGGCCGAGTGGGCGCGATGAGTCGTCCTGGCCTTGACTATGTCCCCTAAAGTGCTTCGTTAATTCTTTTTTGCTTTTGTTTTTTCGTTGTTTTGCGTCTTTTTATTTCTCTGTTTCTGTCTGTTTCTGTCTCTCTCTGTCTTTGTGTCTCTGTGTCTGTCTTTGTCTGTTCTCTGTCTCTGTGTCTCTCTGTGTCTCTGTCTTCTGTCTGTTGTCTGTCTCTCTCTTTTCTCTGTCTGTTTCTGTCTGTCTCTGTCTTTCTCCCTCTTCTTCTTCTCTCGTCTTCTCTGTCTCGTCTGTCTGTCTTCTCTCTCTTCTCTCTGTCTTCTCTGCTGTCTTCTTCTCCTGTCTCTCTCTTTCTTCCTCTGTCTGTCTCTCCTCTCTCTTTCTCTCTGTCCCTCTCTTTCTCCCTCTGTCTCTTTTCTCTCTCTCTCTGTCTCTCTCTCTGTCTCTGTCTGGTTTCTGTTTGTCTCTATATTTCTCTCTCTTTCTCTCTCTCTCTATATAATTGAATGTGTGTGTGTGTTTTTTTATATATAATATATATATATTATATATATTGTGTGTGTGTGTGTGTGTGTGTATATATATATATATATATATATATATGTGTGTGTGTGTGTGTGTGTGTGTGTGTTATATATATATATATTATATATGTGTGTGTGTGTGTGTGTGTGTGTGTGTTGTGTGTGTGTGTGTGTGTGTGTGTGTGTATGTGTGTGTGTGTGTGTGTAGTTGTGTGTGTTGGTGTGTGTTGTGTGTT
>JAPXFY010000017.1:75334356-75344356 GCA_030674185.1 Monoplex corrugatus
CTTCTTCTTCTTCTTCTTCTTCTTCTTGTCTTCTTTTCTTCTTCTCTTCTTCTTTTTCTTGTTTTTCTTGTTCTTCTTTTCTGTCTTGTTCTCTTCTTCTTCTTTTTTTCTGTTTCGTCTTATCACCTTAGATTTGAATAAATTATAACAGTCATATTGCATTGCGATTCATTTCTACAACTCCTTTCATCTCATTGTATGTGTTATGTTTCATATGTTTGTTTGTTTGTTTGTTTGTTTGTTGCTGGCTTGCTTGCTTGCTTGTTTGTTTGTTCGTTTGTTTGCTGGCTTGCTTGCTTGCTTGTTTGTTTGTTCGTTTGTTTGCTGGCTTGCTTGCTTGCTTGTTTGTTTGTTCGTTTGTTTGCTGCTTGCTTGCTTTTCTTGTTTGTTTGTTCGTTTGTTGCTTGCTGCTTGCTTGCTTGTTTGTTTGTTCGTTTGTTTGCTGGCTTGCTTGCTTGCTTGTTTGTTTGTTCGTTTGTTTGCTTGTTTTTGTGTTTGTTTTTTCATTTCTATAACTCCTTTCATCTCATTGTATGTGTTATGTTTCATAATGTTTGTTTGTTTGTTTGCTTGCTTGCTCGTTTGTTTGTTTGTTTTTGTTTGTTTGTTTGTGTAAATCAGTTTAAACCATATGTGCAGAGTAACAAAGACTAGCTGTTAGACAGGTCCAGTGAGACGTAACGCTACTATCGTTGAGCAATAAAGTGTTTGGAAGTTTTTGAAAAAAAAAAATTATAAAAATAAAAACAAAAACACCAGCGGAAAGGGTTTTGCGCAACTTCAACGAATCTGTCAGACGATTTTCTGGCAGATTCGGATGGAGCGCGTATGCAATTGTCCGAGCATGACGAAGAGCTCTTGAACAAACCCAAAATCAAGAGAGGCGAGCTGGAAATGACCCAAGTGGACAGACGCTGTATGACGTCATGGTCCGCTGCTGACGTCAGACAGCTTTTAAAGTAAAGTCCTTTCAAGGATGCCGACCCTCGAGAGTTGAGGATGCTTGTCCAAGATGGATTATGTTATAATTATGGAAGATGGGACCATCGATATGTTGATGATGTTGGCTTTGAGACGGGTGACATATTTTGTCAGAGTAAGCTCTTTGAATCTTCAGATACTCGCTGATTCTTAAAGAAGTCTTCGAATTGATGCTAAGTTCCATTATCAGTGTGTGCGCTGGATGAAAAGGACGTTAGGCAATTGTTTGTCTGGCATAATTAACTCGTTCGTGCCTTTGCGTGTACCAATTAAGTTTTGTAAACTATCGACGGCAGTCTAGAAGTTAATACACTGCCTCGGAAATTTCCTCAAGTGGTTTGAACAACACTCGAGAGAGAGAGAGAGAGAGAGAGAGAGAGAGAGGAGAGAGAGAGAGAGAGAGGCAGACAGACAAACAGACAGACAGAGAGACAAGAGTGCGAAAGAGAGACAAAGGGATACAGAGAGAGAGAGAGAGACAGACAGAGACAGACAGACAGACACAGACAGACTGACAAGAGAGCTAAAGAGAGACAGACAGACATAAAAACATATAGATGGACAGATAGATAGATAGATAGATAGACACACAGACAGACAGGCAGACAGACAAGAGAGCGAAAGAGAGACAGACATAGGGAGAAAGAGAGAGAGAGAGGGAGCGAAAGAATGACAGACAGAGAGAGATAGAGAAAGAGAGGGAGGGAGAGAGAGTTTTCTTTTTTCTTGTTTTTTTGTTTTTTGTTTTGGTTTGGTTGAGTTTTTACGTCGACACCCACCTCAGGTGATATGGCCGACGGGGATACCCATCCCAGGAAAGTGGGGGAAGAGGGGACTTATCTGATCCTATACTGACACCACCAGAACAACAAACTGTTTTTCTGTCATAGTTTACAATTCAGACAACTGGTGGATAGGGTAAGCTGGTGTAGAGAGAGAGAGAGAGAGAGAGAGAGAGAGAGAGGGAGGGAGAGAGAGAGAGGAGAGAGTGTGAGAGAGAGAGTGAGAGAGAGAGAGAGTGAGAGAGAGAGAGAGAGTGAGAGAGAGAAAGAGAGAAAGTGTGTCTGTGTGTGTGTGTGTGTGTGTGTGTGTGTGTGTGCATGTGCGTTTGTGCATGTATGTGTGTGTGCGTGTGCGTGCATGTGTCTGTGTGCATGCGTGCGTATGCGTATGCATGCGTTTTGTTTGGCCTTTTTTTTTTTTCACACTTTGACAGCTTCAGCATACCCATCAGCTTTCTGTAGGTGGATGGGGTGAGAAAGTGAAAGGGTTAAGATTTTGCTTTAGAGAGAAAGAGAGAGAGAGAGAGGGGGGGAGGGAAAGAGAAAGAGAGAAAGAGATAGAAAAAGAGAGAAAGAGAGATTATTGTTGCTTAAAGTCCAGCCGACTGCGTAGAGCCATATCAGGGCTCTTGTTGTCATGGTTGATGATGTTTGAAGCTGGTAGATTGGGTGAGGCGTGTTTTTTGCTTTGCTATCATGGCTGACAGTGCAAGAAGCTGGTGGACAGGGTGAGGGAGTCAAAGCGTTCAAATTTCGCCTCGTTGTCCTGGTTGACAAAAGAACGATGCTGGTTGATGGGGTAAGTGAGTGAAAGGGTTAAGTTTTTGCTTTGCCGTCATGGTTTCTAATGCAGGAAGCTGGTAGACAGGGTGACGAAGTCAAAGGATTAAAATTTTCGCCTCGCTGTCTTGGTTGACAAAAGCATGATGCTGGTGGATAGGGTAAGGAAGTCAAAAGGTTAAGTTTTTGCTTTGTATCGTGGTTTCTAATGCTGGAAGCTGGTGGATCGGGTGAGGGAGTCAAAGGGTTAAATTTTTGCCTGGCTGTCCTGGTTGACAAAAGCAACATACTGGTGGATAGGGTAAGGGAGTCAAAAGGTTAAATTTTCGCCTCGCTGTCCTGGTTTTTGATGCTGGTGGTATAGGCTGTGGGGGGGGGGGGGGAGGGGTCAAAGGATTAAGATAGGGAGCGAATCCTGAACAACAGACTCCCAAAATCTACAAGCCCCTTCAGGGTTACGACCTCAACAACTTCAAAAGAGTCAGCAGCGACTTGAAGTTTGGACAGAGACTGAGGTAAGGACAGGTAGGCTGCATACATAATATCCCCGTCTCTTATCATCCATTAGCAGAGTGTACTCCGGATGGGTGGCGTGGGGAGTGTTACGCAATTGTTTGACCCTTGAGAGATTTATTCATACAGAATACTGTTGATAGCGTTTGGCCCTCTCAAAATTGACCCGCTGACAGAGAGAGAGAGAGACAGAGATAGAGACAGAGAGAGGAGAGAGAGAGAGAGAGAGAGAGAGAGAGAGAGAGAGAGAGAGAGAGGCAGACAGGACCTGTTCTCTGTAATCTCTCCATACACGCTCGTACGATTTATCTCTTATGTGAGGGATGTGAACAATGTTTGCATTTGAATTAGGCCTATACTTTTAACCCTTTGCCTGCCTCTCTACCCTGTCCATCAGCTGCCTGCCTTAGAAACCTAGAAACCACGTGAGCGAAGTAAGAACTTAACCCTTTTACATCCTCTACCCTGTTCATCAGCTGCCTGCATTAGAAACCACGAGAGCAAAGCGAAGACTTAACCTTTTGACTGCCTCTACCCTGTCCACCAGCTGCCTGCGTTAGAAACCACGAGAGCGAAGCAAGAACTTAACCCTTTGACTCCATCACCCTGTCCACCAGCTGCCTGCGTTAGAAACCACGAGAGCGAAGTAAAAACTTAACCCTTTTACATCCTCTACCCTGTTCACCAGCTGCCTGCGTTAGAAACCACGAGAGCGAAGTAAAAACTTAACCCTTTCATTCCCTCACCCTGTCCACCAGCTGCCTGCAAGGAAGTGATGTGTAGGGTGAGGGAATCTAGAGGGATATACGAACGATGTCATCTTTTTCTTCGTTCTTTCATTTGTCTGCTCTCTCGTACCAATCCTTACGTGTTTTTGGGGGGACCAGATCAATAGAGACCAAGAGATAATGGAAGAGCCCTCTCCTGCCTTATGCTACTTATACGAGAGAGAGGGGGGGGGGACTGAGAGACAGAGAGACAGAGAGAAGGAGAGAGAGAGAGAGAGAGAGAGCTAGAGGGACAGAGACAGAGAAAGAGACGGACAGAGAGAGAGACAGAGACAAGATAGAGACAGAGAGAACGACGAGAGAAGAGAGAGAGAGAGAAGGCAGACAGACATACAGACAGATAAACAAAGAGAGAGAGGGTGAAAGAAAGAGAGACAGATTGAGAGAGACAGAGAAACAAAGAGACACACAGAGAGAAGAAAGACAGACAGACATACACACAAAGAGAGGAGAGAGAGAGAGAGAGAGAGAGACAGAGACAGGGAGAAAGAGAGACAGACAAATAGACAGATAGAGAGAAAGTTTGTGTAGTGTATGTGTGTGTAGTGTGTGTGTGTGTGTGTGTGTGTGTGTGTGTGTGTGTGTGTGTGTTGTGTGGTGTGTGTGTGTGTGTGTGTGTGTGTGTGTGTGAGAGAGAGAGAGAGATGTTGTCACCTGATACAATACAGACAAAAATGATAATCCCCCATTTACTGAATCACTCCTCCATCTCCCCCTTTAAAAAAAAAAAAAAGAAAAAGAAAAGAAAAGAAAAAAAAAGGAAAAAGAATTGCACAAGAAGAATTAAAAAAAAAAACACATGTCAAGGAACAGTTTGCCAACAACAAATAAAACGGAAGAGGAAGTAGGAATTCCAGAAGAGGAAATGAACATTCCAGAACAGGAAGTAAGCAGGAAGGCAAAGGCAATGTAAAGCAATACCATTGACGGAAAACGAAAGCGGATCCGACACAAAGGGGACCTTTCAGCTTTTCCAAGGGAATGAACTCGGCAATACAAACATGTTTGAGCCGCTTGTCTTTCATGGGTCCGCCTTGGGCTTTTGTGCGAGGGGGCGCTTACTTACCAAGCGCAGAGTCAGGAAGGTTTGTCTTTGATGGCGCTGGTTCCATTCTGCCCGCTCTCTGAAGCGTGGAACGGGCGAGAGAGCGTGTCCACAGTGTTGAGCTGAATGGGTTTTCGCCCTGAACACCGGCACGCTCGGTCGAGTTCGTGTGAACCGGAAGAGGTCCTTAAGCCCGCCATGGAGCCTCGTTGTGGTTGTCGTTGTCGGGGACTCTGAATGGCGGAACAGCGTTGGGGGCTGATTTGAATGGGTTGCTTGTAAAGTTGGTTCGGCTGTCACAAAGACGTTCTAATGTCTGTGGGTTGTAAGGCATTTTGCTATGGGTGTTGGGCGTGTCGTCTGCTTCTTTGCGCTGTCTGTCGCTTGCTTTTGTGTGGGCTTTCTTCTTCCTCGTGTTTCTCTCCCTTTGTGGTTGTCGTTCTTTTCAGTGTTTTTTAAATTTTTTTTTATCCCCCCTGTCCTTTTGGTTGTCGTTGCTTTTTTTCCCTTTTTGAATTTCGTCCCGTTTTGTAGTTACGGGTGTTTGAATCATCTGTGCGTGTATATGTTGAGAGAGAGAGAGAGAGAGAGAGAGAGAGGAGAGAGAGAGAGAGTGTGTGGTGTTGTGTGTGTGTGAGGTGTGCGTGTGTGTGCGTATATATGATTGCATGTGTGCGTGTGCGTGAGTCTGTGCGTGTGTGCACGTGTCTGTGTGTGTTGTATTGTGTGAGAAAGAGAGAGAGATGGAGGAGAGAGAGAGAGAGAGAGAGTGTGTGTGTGTGTGTGTGTATGTATGAGTGTGAGCATGGTGCGTGTGTGCGTGTGTGCATATGTGTGTGTGCTTCTGTGCATTGTGTGTGTGCATGCATAAGGTGCTGTGTGGTGTGTGTGTGTGCGTACGTGCATATATATGTATGTGTTTTGTTTGGCTTTTCGTTTGTTTTTCCCCCCACACTGTACACTAGATCTCAAAGACTCGTATCCCGAAGTTAAAACACTCATCAGGATCATTGTCGCTGTAGTATTTTCGTCTTCGTCATCATTATAGTCATCATCAACATCAGCATCAGCGGCATCAAGAAGCATCGTTGTCGTAGTCGATGTCTCTGAAATCTTTTAACATAATCATCCTCAGCAGCAGCAGCAGCAGCAGCAGCAACAACAACAGTATCACCGTCATCGTCCATCTACCACCACCACACACAGGCTGCTTGGTTGTGCGGATAGAGCCGTCGGTTTGAAATCTGATGTCTCGAGTTCAATCTCAGCCCGAAACATTAAAAACTGGCCTGTTCTCTTATCTTCTTAATTAACCCTTTGACTCCCGCACCCTGTCCACCAGCATCCTGCTTAGCCGACCATGCTGGCAAAGCCAAACTGATCCTTGATCCACTACACCAGCATACACTACCATACCACCATCACACCATCATCACCATACCACCATCATCCAACACCCATCACCATCCACCACACTCACCAACAGCCATCACACCACTACCACATCACCAACACCATCACCACTACCACATCACCACTACCACCATCACCACACCATCAACCACTACCACCATCACCAACACCATCACCACTACCACCATCACCAACACCATCACCACTACCACCATCACCAACACCATCACCACTACCACCATCACCAACACCATCACCACTACCACCATCACCACACACCATCACCTACCATCATCACCACTACCACCATCACCAACACCATCACCACTACCACCATCACCACTACCACCATCACCAACCACCATCACCACATCACACTACCACCATCACCACTACCACCATCACCACTACCACCATCACCAACATCACCACCACTACCACCATCATGACCACTACCACCATCACCAACATCACCACCACTACCACCATCACCAACATCATCACCACTACCACCATCACCAACATCGTCACCACTACCACCATCACCATCACCATCACCATCACCACTACCACCATCACCAACATCATCACCACTACCATCATCACCAACATCATCACCACTACCACCATCATCACCACTACCACCACCATCATTACAGCCACCATCACCACCATCATCACCACTACTACAATCATCACCACAGCCATCACTGCCCTCACCACCATCATCATCACCACTATACGTACCTACCTACACCACTGCTGTCACCACCACTACCACCACCATCATTACAGCCACCATCAATACCATCGTCATCACCACTATACATACCTACCTACACCACCACAATCCTACCTCTACCCTCACCATCACCACCATCATCCGCCACCACCAACCATACAAGAACTCACATTCCAGACATGGCAACTTCAAAGAGCCAGCGAGACTAAGAGATTTCATTGGCTGTTTTATATCATAGTAATGTAGTCGGCTTTGGAGAACGCGCTGGTCCCGTAACGAGCCTCGTTTGGAATTCGTCTTTTTACCCAAATGCAAATTCGTCTGCGTAATGGCGGCCATAAACTTCTCCTGCTGTTTTATACTGTTTTGGCGGCTGGGGGCGATGGGGTATTTCACGTTGAACGACCGGCTCGTTTTTGTGTGTCAGTGTGTTGTTTGTTGTGTCTTCTTGTTTGTTCTTCTTGTTCTTTTTCTTTCTTCTTGTTCTTTTTGTTTTTCCTGTTCTTCTTGTTCTTGTTGTTGTTGTTCTTCTTTCTTGTTGTTCTTGTTGTTCTTGTTCTTCTTTCTTCTTGTTCTTGTTGTTGTTTTTCTTCTTTTTCTTTCTTTTTTCCTTTTTTTATGTTGTTGCTTTCTTTCTTTTCTTCATTCTTTCTTTCTTCTTCTTTTTCTTTCTTGTTCTTCTTTTTGTTCTTCCTGTTCTTCTTCTTCTTGTTCTTGTTCTTGTTCTTGTTCTTTTTCTTTCTCTTTTCTTTCTTTCTTTCTTTCCTTTTTTTGTTGTTGTGTTTTCTTTCTTCTTCTTCCTTTCTTTCTTTTCTTTCTTCTTTTTTCTTCTTCTTTCTTCTTCTTCTCTTCTTTCCTCCTTCCTTCTTCTTCTTCTTCTTCTTCCTTCTTCTTCTTCTTCTTCTTCTTCTTTCTTCTTCTTCTTTCTTCTTTTCTTCTTCTTCTTCCTTCTTCTCTTTCTTTCTTTCTTTTTTCTTCTCTCTTCTTTGTTTCTTTTCTTTCTTATTTTTCTTCTTCTCTCTTTTCTTTTCTTTCTTTCTTTCTTCCTTCCTTCTTTCTTTTTTCTTCTTTTTCTTCCTTCTTCTTTCTTGTTCTGTAGTTGTTGTCTTCTTCTTCTTTTTCTTTTTCTTTTTCTCCTCCTCCTCCTTCTTCTTCTTCTTCTTTTTCTCCTCCTCCTCCTTCTTCTTCTTCTTCTTTTTCTCCTCCTCCTCCTTCTTCTTCTTCTTCTTTTTCTCCTCCTCCTCCTTCTTCTTCTTCTTCTTTTTCTCCTCCTCCTCCTTCTTCTTCTTCTTGTTCTTTCTCCTCCTCCTCCTTCTTCTTCTTCTTCTTTTTTCCTCTCCTCCTTCTTCTTCTTCTTCTTTTTCTCCTCCTCCTCCTTTTTCTTCTTCTTCTTTTCTCCTCCTCCTCCTTCTTCTTCTTCTTTCTTCTTTCTTTCTTTCTTCTTCTTTTTCTTTTTCTCCTCCTCCTCCTTCTTCTTCTTCTTCTTTTTCTCCTCCTCCTCCTTCTTCTTCTTCTTCTTTTTCTCCTCCTCCTCCTTCTTCTTCTTCTTCTTTTTCTCCTCCTCCTCCTTCTTCTTCTTCTTCTTTTTCTCCTCCTCCTCCTTCTTCTTCTTCTTCTTTTTCTCCTCCTCCTCCTTCTTCTTCTTCTTGTTCTTCTCCTCCTCCTCCTTCTTCTTCTTCTTTCTTCTTTCTTTCTTTCTTCTTCTTTTTCTTTCCTCTTTTTCTTTTTTTCCTTCTTTCTTTTTTCTTTCTTTCCTTCTTCTTCTTCTTTCTTTCTTTTCTTATTTTATCACCTATGAAATTTATTATATTTATTTGTTTATTTACCTTTTTTTGTCATGCCGATGTACGCATGAACGCTTGTATCAGTTTTGGGTTGGTGGGTGTCATAAACTTGTATGTGTGTGCGTGCCTTTGTGTGTGTGTGTGTGTGTGTGTGTGTGTGTGTGTGCGTGCCTTTGTGTGTGTGTGTGTGTGTGTGGTGTGTGTGTGTGTGTGTGTGTGTGTGTGTGTGTGTGTGTGTTAGTGTGTGTGTGTGAGAGAGTGTGTGTGTGTTGCGTTGTGTTGCATTGCGTTGCTCTGCGATGTGCTGTGCTGTGCTGTGCTGTGCCGTGTTGTGTTTGTTGTGTTGTGTTGTGTTTGTGTATGTGCAGTGCTTTACTGTGTTTTGTGGTGTGGTGCTGTGTTGTGTTGTGTTGTGTTTATGATGTGCTGTGTTGTGTTGTGCTTATGATGTGTTGTGTTGTGTTGTGTTTATGATGTGTTGTGTTGTGTTGTGTTGTGTTGTGTTGTGTTGTGTTGTGTTGTGTTGTGTTGTGTTGTGCCGTGTTGTGTTGGTTGTGATGTGTTGTGATGTGTTGTGTTGTGTTGTCATGTGTTGTGTTGTGTTGTGATGTGATGTGATGATGTGTTGTGTTTGTGATTGTTGTGTTGCGTTGTGTTGTGTTGTGATGTGTTGTGTTGCGTTGTGTTGCGTTGTGTTGCATTGTGTTGCGTTGAGTTGTGTTGTGTTGTGTGTGTTGTGTGTGTTGTGTTGTGCAGTGCTTTACTGTGTTTTGTGGTGTTGTGTTGTGTTGTGTTGTGTTGTGATGATGTGTTGTGTGTGTTGTGATTGTTGTGTTGTGTTGCGTTGTGTTGTGTTGTGTTGTGCTGTGCTGTGTGTTTTCTGTTGTGCTGTGTTGAGTTGTGTTGTATTGTGTTGTGTTGTGTTGTGTTGTTTGTGTTGTGTTGTGTTGTGTTTGTGTTGTGTTGTGTTGTGTTGTGCAGTGCTTTACTGTGTTTGTTGTGGTGTGGTGTGGTGTGGTGTGGTGTGGTGTGGTGTGTGTTGTGTTGTGTTGTGTTGTGTTGTGTTGTGCTATGCTGTGCTGTGTTGTGTTGTGTTGTACTGTGCTATGCTGTGTTGTGTTGTGCTGTGTTGTGTTGTGTTGTGCTGTGTTGTGTTTGTGTTGTGTTGTGTT
>JAPXFY010000017.1:75351856-75354356 GCA_030674185.1 Monoplex corrugatus
TGTTTGTTTGTTTGTTTGTTCTCATACCTTGGGAATGTTTGCTGAAATAATTGATATCAGTAGTGTTTTCACTTGTCTGTGGTTTAAGGTATGCTTCTGTTTGCATCTGTTCGAAAACGCAGGAAACTTTTGGAAGATAGGAATTGTGACAGATTAAGTTTTCCATTTCGGTGTATTTGTCTTTCTTGAATTCTCATCTTTACGTCTTGTCCTCTTGAAATTGCGAAAGATCTTGGGTTTGTATCCCTGATAGGCCATCTCTCTCTTCCTCCTTTTCCCTCCTCCTCTCTCTCTCTTTCTGTCTATCTCTTTACTATCTCTCTCTCTTTCTGTTATCTACTACTCTCTCTCTTTCTGTCTATCTCTCTTTTACTACTCTCTCTCTCTCTCTCTCTCTCTTCCTCCCTCTGTATCTCTCTCTCTCTCTGTCTCTCTATTACTCTCTCTTTCTTCTTCTCTCTCTTTTACTCTCTACTCTCTCTCTCTCTCTCTCTCTCTCTCTTCCCTCCCTCTCTCTCTTAATGGTGGCAGCAGTCAGTGGATTAAGTCAGACACCCATCAGAAGGCCTGGGTTCGATCCGCACAGACAGTTCTGCCTGTGGGTAAAGATGCACCCACCTTCTTCTGGTCTTCCAGGTCCACATGTGCACCCACCTGCCAGTGCCCAAACCCATCTTCCTGAGTATTGCATGGGGAATATGAAATGTGCTCATTAACCCTTTCACTCCTGCATCCTATCGATCCGCACAGACAGTTCTGCTGGTGGGTAAGATGCACCACTTTTTGGGTCTTCCAGGTCCACATGTGCACCCACCTGCAGTGCCAACCATCTTCCGAGTATGTGCATGGGAATATGAAATGTGCTCATTAACCCTTTCACTCCTGCATCCTATCGATCCACCAACAGCTAAAACTTAACTTTTGATTCCCTCACCCTGTCCACCAGCTTCTTGCAGGAGAGGGAAAAAAATATCGAAATGTGTCATTAACCCTTTCATTCTGCATCTATCGACCACTAAGCTAAATCTGAACTTTGATTCCCGCACCTCCATCACTTCTGCGGAGGGATCAGGTTAAGTCTTTGCTTTGATACAGTGGCATTGCAGAGCTGGTGGACAGTGCGGAGTCAAGGTTAAAGATCTGTTGTTAAGTCAGTGGCTGGCTTATGGAACAAAAACACAAAACAAAAACAAAAAACAAAACAAAACAAAAACAAAACAAAACAAAAAAACAACAACGTACAAACAACGTCAAATTTGAATTTATTTTTTTCTGACAACTTCTACCGTTGGAAACTAAAAATACGTAAAAGTATTTCCTATCATCGCCATCGTTTATCATCGTCGTCGTCGTTGTTGTCGTCGTCATCGTCGTTATCGTCATCATCATATCTCGTGATGCAAACAGCGATTACTTTTCAATGAAGCGACAGGCGGGCGGAACTTCCCGAGTTGGTGAAGCCGTGAGTGGATTTGTCAACGATTTATTGATGGGGACGGGGATGGGGAGGGGGAGGGAGTGGGACGAAGGGGGGGGGAGAGCGAGCCCCTTGTCAAGATAGAGGAGGGACGGGGAAGGGGGGGGGGCAGGACCGCTGAACTGACTAGAATGATGCAACATATGATGAATGGCTGCCTTGTCGCCGAACCGTTATAGCCGAACACGACAAGAATTTCACCTCAGTATGACGTTAATAGCATTAGCCGTTAGGAATGGTTAGTAGCTAGGCTTGACGCGGAGACAGACAGGTAGGCAAGACAGACAGACAAACACTCGCACACACTGTTGCCTCGCCCGCCATCAATGGACACACACACACACACACACACACATACACAAAGTCGCCGACAGCCCATAGAGCCTCGTTCTGAGGTTTTTCGTCGTCTGCGCATGCGTGTGTTTATGATGGCGCGGTAAGCTTTGGGGGTGACATCGGTTAAGTGACCGAGATTCTCAGCGACGGATGGTCGGGATTGTTTTCCAAGTTTGTGTTTTGTTGTTGCGGCCTGTGCGGACTTGTTTTCGCCACAAGTGGACGTTCTTAGCAGGTGTGTGGAAGTGTTTTCGTAATTCGTGTTTCGTTTGCGGCTGTGCTTTTCGTTTTTGTTATAAGTGCGGGATTTCGTAGCAAACTGGGATTTCCCTATTTAAAAATTTTTTTTTATACCTCCAAGATTTTATTTTACAGTTTGGTGTGTGGTGTTGTTTTGGAAATGTGTTATGTTTACAGCTGTGCAATTTTTTTTTTAGTAAAATGTAGCGATTTAAAGGAAACTACACTGAGTGTATGGTAGCAAGTGAAATGGCTGCTGTGAGTGCCCATTGAGAGTTTTGTTTCTGAAAGCTCCAGAGCGCTAGTGCAGATTATTCTTTGGATTGCGGAGTAAGTTGGCAAAAGTTTATCATAGACACCTCAGGGTGTTGGTGGTTCTTGTTGGTGCCGTTTATGCTCTGGATGTAGAGTAAGACATTTACTGAGTTTGTTTGGTATTCTGAGAAT
>JAPXFY010000017.1:75364356-75366856 GCA_030674185.1 Monoplex corrugatus
CATCGCCCACAGGTAAGAGGGAGGGAGAGAGAGAGAGAGAGAGAGAGAAGCAGAGAGAGAGGCAGAAAGAGAGAGAGAGGCAGAGAGAGAGAGAGAAGCAGAGAGAAGCAGAGAGAGAGAGAGAGAGGCAGAGAGAGAGAGAGGCAGAGAGAGAGAGAGGCAGAGAGAGAGAGAGAGACGCAAAGAGAGAGAGAGAGAAGCACAGAGAGAGAAAAGCACAGAGAGAGAGAGAGGCAGAGAGAGAGAAGCAGAGAGAGAGAGAGGCAGAGAGAGAGAGGCAGAGAGAGAGGCAGAGAGAGAGAGCACAAATGCCCACACACATTATATATATATACACACAACACACACACACACACACACACACACACTCACTCACTCACTCACACATACACATGCATACATACACACACACGTAGACATATACATACGCATACACATACATATACGCGCTCGTACACATACACATGCACACACATACACGTACATACACATGCACACACACATACACAGTGTGACTGTTATTGTAATTTTTGTTTTAATAATAATAATAATAATATATTTTATTTATATAGCGCAAAATCTTGATAAAATCAAATCTAAGCGCTGAGCGTATACATGCATACATACCTACATACATATGAGCGTATACATGCATACATACATGCTTACATACTTACATACATAAATCTAAGCTGAGCGTATACATGCATACATACATACATACATAAATCTAAGCGTATACATACATACATACATACATACATACATACATACATACATACATACATACGTACGCACATGCATACATAATAATTACAATATTTATATAGCGCAAATCTCGACAAAATCAAATCCAAGCGCCGAAAAGACACACACGCACACACGCACGCACGCACACACACGCACACACACACACACACACACACTCACACACACACACACACACACACACACACACACACACACACACCACACACACACACACACACACACACACATACATGGCCACAAATGGGGAGAAAAGAATAAAAGCAATAAAAGCAAGAATAAAACCAATGGAAAACCACAGAGAGCACATCATATACAATTATATATTAAAACAAAGTGATTCCCCTCCGAGCGGAGACAGGCTGCAGAGGGGGGTTGAGTGAGGTTAGGATTTTATGCAGAGGAGAAAAGGTGAGTTTTGAGAGCGGACTTGAAGGAGGCAAAAGTAGGTTGCTGACGGACTGAGAGAGGAAGTTTGTTCCAGGAGAGTGGACCAGAAACAGAGAAGGCTCGTGGACCATAGGTATTGAGCTTAGTGCGTGGAAAGCGAAAAGTCAGAGGATCGGAGGCAGAGCGGACTATGTAGGGCCATATCAGGGCTATAGCCGTGTGAAAACATACACAGTACTTCAACAGGGAAAAAAAGGAAAAGGAAATTATGTACATATAATCAGTGCATTTGCGCACATAATTTAAGGGCATCTCACACACACACACACACACACACACACACACACACACACACACACACACACACACACACACACGCTCCATCCAAATATCACAACAATTGTCTAGTATCACTTTATGTGAATAGAGATTAAATTGAAGAACAAGAAATACATCAACCAACTTTCTCTCTGTCTCTCTGTCTCTGTCTCTCTTTCTGTCTCTTTCTCTCTCTGTCTCTGTCTCTCTGTCTCTGTGTCTCTCTCTGTCTGTCTCTTCACAATAAACGATGTGTCAGTGTCAGTGTCCCTATCTCTGTCTGTCTGTCTCTCTCTCGGTTTCTCTCTGTCTCTGTCTCTCTCTCAAGTTGTCCGCAAATTTTCTGTGTTCTTATATAAAGCTATGAAATTTAGAGAAAATGCTGTGTCATAAGATGAGTTATGGATATGTATAATTCAAACCTTTTTGTGCATTATTTAGAAGGTATTGTATTGTTCACATACCCCTTCATAAGGGGCCAAGGCCTAATATGAATAAACTATCTGAAGTCTGAAGTCTGAAGTCTCCATCTCTCTCTCTCTCTCCCCATCTGCCTACGTATACGTTCGTTACATACACACACATACATATACATATACATATACATATACATATACATATACATATACATATACATATAAACATACATATAGATATAGATATACATATATATACATACATATAATAGACATACACACACACAAACACACACACGCACGCACAAATGCACACACCATCAAACCAACCAGTCGAACACGCTCAAAACCCCATTGGAGGGGAGGAGGACATTACGACCAAATCGCTCCCTGATACAGACGAACCAGCTCCAACGATTGCGGCGTGAACCAATATTGGTACAAGCGTCCCACAGGCAAATGGATTTTAAGATCAACAATAGCATAGTAGAAAGTATTCGGTTAAGTACCAAAAGCCAAATGGTGGGGCCCGCTTATTTTGGCTGTGTGAGCTAAGGCGAAAGACGGAGAGAGAAGAGCGAGAGAGAGAGAGAGAGAGAGAGAGAGAG
>JAPXFY010000017.1:75371856-75374356 GCA_030674185.1 Monoplex corrugatus
AAAGATAATCCCTGTGTCAACAATGTTTTCACAGATGACTCAAAGATAATCCCTGTGTCCACAATTTCTTCACAGATCCATCAGAGATAATCCTTATAAATATGTGTTTCCAGACAAGAAGAAGAGAAGGACACCACGCTTTGTCTTCAATCGCAAGAGGACAGGGTCTGGCAGGAGGTCGAAGAAGAACAGGAAGGAGACGAATGGAATCCGTCCCACTTCCTACCCCCCAGCCCTCAACACCAGCAATGCCAGCGCCGCCTCTGCTCCTGCTGCTGATGCTGATGCTGATGCTGATGTTTCTGAGTCCGGAGAGGGTAGACGAGCTCAGAGTGAGTTTGTTTGGTTGTTTGGTTGGGTGGGTGGTTGGTAGTTGGGTGGTTGGTAGGTTGGGTGGTTGGTTGGGTGGGCGGTTGGTAGATTGGGTGGTTGGTAGGTTGGGTGGCTGGTAGGTTGGTTGGGTGATTGGTTGGTGGTGGTTGGTTGGTGGCTGGTAGGTTGGGTGGTTGGATGGATGGGTGGGTGGTTGTTAGGTTGGGTGGTTGGTTGGTAGGTTGGATGGTTGGTAGGTTGGGTGGTTGGTAGATTGGGTAGGTGGTTGGGTGGTTGGTAGGTTGGGTGGTTGGTTGGTTGGTAGGTTGGGTGGTTGGTAGGTTGGGTGGTTGGTTGGTAGATTGGGTGGTTGGTATGTTTGGGTGGTTGGTTGGTTGGGGTGGGTGGTTGGTAGATTGGGTGGTTGGTAGGTTGGGTGGTTGTTGGTTGGGTGGTTGGTAGATTGGGTGGTTGGTAGGTTGGGTGGTTGGTTGGTTGGGTGGTTGGTAGATTGGTTGGTTGGTTGGTAGATTGGGTGGTTGGGTGGTTGGTAGGTTGGGTGGTTGGTAGATTGGGTAGGTGGTTGGTAGGTTGGGTGGTTGGTAGGTTGGGTGGTTGGTAGGTTGGGTGGTTGGTAGATTGGGTGGTTGGTAGATTGGGTGGATGGTAGATTGGGTGGGTGGTAGGTTGGGTGGTTGATAGTTGGTGTGTGTGGTTGGTAGTTGGGTGGTTGGTAGGTTGGTGGTGGGTGGTTGGTAGATTGGGTGGTTGGTAGATTGGGTGGTTGGTAGTTGGGTGGTTGGTTGGTTGGGTGGTTGGTAGGTATTGGGTGGTGGTGTGTAGTTGGGTGGGTTGGTTGGTTGTGGGTGGTGGTAGGTTGGGTGGATTGGTTGGTTGGTGGTTGGTGGGTTGGTAGGTGGTTGGGTGGTTGGTTGGTTGGTAGATTGGATGGTTGGTAGATTGGGTGGTTTGGTAGGTTGGGTGGTTGGTAGTTGGTAGGTGGTTGTAGGTTGGGTGGTTGGTAGGTTGGGTGGTTGGTAATGGGGTGGTTGGTGGTTGGTAGATTGGGTGGTTGGTAGATTGGGTGGTGGTGAGTTGGGTTGGTGGTTGGTTGGTGGTTGGTAGATTGGGTGGTTGGTAGATTGGGTGGTTGGTTGGTTGGGTGGTTGTAGATTGGGTGGTTGGTAGATTGTGGTTGGTGGTTGTGGTTGGGTGTTGGAGTGGTTAGTAGGTTGGGTGACTGATAGGTTGGTGGTGGTGGTGTGGGTGGTTGGTAGATTGGGTGGTTGGTAGATTGGGTGGCTGATAGGTTGGGTGGTTGGTTGGTTGGGTGGGTGGATGGTTGGGTGGGCGGTTGGTAGGTTGGGTGGTTGGTAGGTTGGGTGGGTGGATGGTTGGGTGGGCGGTTGGTAGGTTGGGTGGTTGGTAGTTGGGTGGAGATGGTTGGGTGGGTGGTTGGTAGATTGGGTGGCTGGTAGGTTGGGTGGTTGGTTGGTTGGTTGCTAGGTGGTCGGTTGCTTGCTTGCTCACTGGTTGGTTGGTTGATTGGATGGTTGGTTTATGGTGGATTGGTTAGTTGGTTGGTTGGGTTGGTGGGTGGTTTGTTCAGTGGATGGTTGATTGGTTAATTGGTCATTTTAAGGTTGGTTGCTTGCTTGCTTAGTTGGGTGGTTTGTGGTTATTGGTTGGTGCATTGGTTGGTATGTGAGTTCTTTGTCTTCTTTGTCTTCTTCTTTTTTGGTATGTGAGTTCTTTGTCTTCTTGTCTTCTTCTTCTTTTAACGCTTTTCCCCTATTGCCATTTCAGTATACTACATGTGTTACACACATTTGAAAATATGAGCTACAGAACTATAGAATACAGTCTGTGAAACGAACAGCTCTGATATTGACCCCCTCCCCCCACCCTCTCTCTGTCTCTGTCTCTTTCTGTCTGTCTTCTCTCTCTCTCAGTGTGTGTGTTTCTCTTTCTTTCTTTCTGTCTCTCCTCACTCACTCACTCTCTCTCCCTCTCTGTCTCTCTCTCTTTCTCTCTGTCTGTCCTCAGTCTGTGTGTTCCTCTTTCTTTCTGTCTCTCTCTTTCTCGATCTGTCTTTCTCTCTTTCTCCTCTCTCTCTCTCTTTTCTCGGTCTCTCGGTCTCTCTCTCCCTCTCCCCCCCCTCTCTCTCTCTTAGTCTTTGTGTTTCTCT
>JAPXFY010000017.1:75381856-75391856 GCA_030674185.1 Monoplex corrugatus
TACGTGACTGTTATTACTGTACAAACTGTACTTAGACATTGTACAGTACTGTTATTACTGTACAAACATGTCTTAGACTATGTACTGTGACTGTTATTACTGTACAACATGTACTTAGACATGTACTGTACTGTTATTACTGTACAACATGTACTTAGACTATGTACTGTGACTGTTATTACTGTACAAACATGTACTTAGACATATGTACTGTGACTGTTATTTACTGTA
The DNA here is from genome assembly GCA_030674185.1 of Monoplex corrugatus. Classification (NCBI taxonomy): domain Eukaryota; kingdom Metazoa; phylum Mollusca; class Gastropoda; order Littorinimorpha; family Ranellidae; genus Monoplex; species Monoplex corrugatus. The sequence goes on from JAPXFY010000017.1 coordinate 75,382,088, forward strand.
CAAACATGTACTTATACATATGTACTGTGACTGTTATTACTGTACAAACATGTACTTAGACATATGTACAGTGACTGTTATTACTGTACAAACATGTACTTAACATATGTACGTGACTGTTATTACTGTACAAACATGTACTTAGACATATGTACGTGATGTTATTACTGTAAAACATGTACTTAGACATATGTACATGACTGTTATTACTGTACAAACATGTACTTAGACATATGTACAGTGACTGTTATTACTGTACAAACATGTACTTAGACATATGTACGTACTGTTATTACTGTACAAACATGTACTTAACATATGTACAGTGACTGTTATTACTGTACAAACATGTACTTAGACATATGTACAGTGACTGTTATTACTGTACAAACATGTACTTGACATATGTACTGTGACTGTTATTACTGTACAAACATGTACTTAGACATATGTACAGTGACTGTTATTACTGTACAAACATGTACTTAGACATATGTACAGTGACTGTTATTACTGTACAAACATGTACTTAGACATATGTACAGTGACTGTTATTACTGTACAAACATGTACTTAGACATATGTACGTGACTGTTATTACTGTACAAACATTACTTAGACATATGTACAGTGACTGTTATTACTGTACAAACATGTACTTAGACATATGTACAGTGACTGTTATTACTGTACAAACATGTACTTAGACATATGTACAGTGACTGTTATTACTGTACAAACATGTACTTAGACATATGTACAGTGACTGTTATTACTGTACAAACATGTACTTAGACATATGTACAGTGACTGTTATTACTGTACAAACATGTACTTAGACATATGTACAGTGACTGTTATTACTGTACAAACATGTACTTAGCATATGTACTGTGACTGTTATTACTGTACAAACATGTACTTACATATGTACAGTGACTGTTATTACTGTACAAACATGTACTTAGACATATGTACTAGTGACTGTTATTACTGTACAAACATGTACTTAGACTATGTACAGTGACTGTTATTTACTGTACAAACATGTACTTAGACATATGTACAGTGACTGTTATTACTGTACAAACATGTACTTAGACATATGTACAGTGACTGTTATTACTGTACAAACATGTACTTAGACATATGTACAGTGACTGTTATTACTGTACAAACATGTACTTAGACATATGTACTGTGACTGTTATTACTGTACAAACATGTACTTAGACATATGTACAGTGACTGTTATTACTGTACAAACATGTACTTAGACATTTTACAGTGACTGTTATTACTGTACAAACATGTACTTAGACATATGTACAGTGACTGTTATTACTGTACAAACATGTACTTAGACTATGTATGTGACTGTTATTACTGTACAAACATGTACTTAGACATATGTACAGTGACTGTTATTACTGTACAAACATGTACTTAGACATATGTACGTGACTGTTATTACTGTACAAACATGTACTTAGATATGTACAGTGACTGTTATTACTGTACAAACATGTACTTAGACATATGTACAGTGACTGTTATTACTGTACAAACATGTACTTAGACATATGTACATGTGACTGTTATTACTGTACAAACATGTACTTAGACATATGTACTGTGACTGTTATTACTGTACAAACATGTACTTATCATATGTACTGTGACTGTTATTACTGTACAAACATGTACTTAAATTGTACTGTGACTGTTATTACTGTACAAACATGTACTTAACATATGTACTGTGACTGTTATTACTGTACAAACATGTACTTAGACATAGTATACTGTGACATTTATTACTGTACAAACATGTACTTAGACATATGTACTGTGACTGTTATTACTGTACAAACATGTACTTAGACATATGTACAGTGACTGTTATTACTGTACAAACATGTACTTAGACATATGTACAGTGACTGTTATTACTGTACAAACATGTACTTAGACATATGTACAGTGACTGTTATTACTGTACAAACATGTACTTAGACATATGTACGTGACTGTTATTACTGTACAAACATGTACTTAGACATATGTACAGTGACTGTTATTACTGTACAAACATGTACTTAGACATATGTACTGTGACTGTTATTACTGTACAAACATGTACTTAGACATTGTACTGTGACTGTTATTACTGTACAAACATGTACTTAGACATATGTACTGTGACTGTTATTACTGTACAAACATGTACTTAGACATATGTACAGTGACTGTTTATTACTGTACAAACATGTACTTAGACATATGTACGTGACTGTTATACTGTACAAACATGTACTTAGACATGTACTGTGACTGTTATTACTGTACAAACATGTACTTAGACATATGTACAGTGACTGTTATTACTGTACAAACATGTACTTAGATATATGTACTGTGACTGTTATTACTGTACAAACATGTACTTAGACATATGTACTGTGACTGTTATTACTGTACAAACATGTACTTAGACAATGTACATGACTGTATATACTTCAACTTTTCTGATCATTGTTGTCTGACCTGTTTTACTGTCAACTGTACTTAGACTCTGTACTGTCGTATTTCAGTCTCATTCTCTCTCTTCTCTCTCCTTCTCTCTCTCTCTTTCTCTTCTGTCTGTCTCTTTGTCTCTTCTCTCTCTCTGTCTCTCTCTCTGTCTTTCTCTTCTCTTTCTCTTTCTGTGTCTGTCTGTCTGTCTCTCTGTCTCTTCTCTCTCTCTCTGTCACTCTGTCTGTCTGTCTCTTTCCTTTTCTTTCTCTTTTCCCTTTCCCTCTTTCTATTTTTGCCCCTCTCTCTTTGCTGTCTGTCTGTCTGACTGTCTCTGTCTCTCTCTTTCTCTCTCTTTCTCTCTGTCTCTTCTCTCTCTCTCTCATGTCTTATTTTTTAAATACATCTTACACTTTTAGATATTCATGATCGAACGCAGTATTTCACTTGCTTGTCTCTATTTTGATAAAATCTTAATTGTCATGAATAGTTTTTTTCTCACAAGTTTGAGGACAAAAGAAACAACAACAACAACAACAACAACAACAACAGAACAACTAACTGTCCTGATGTTTTGGTGAGCTGAAGATAATGACAGATAAAAAAAGAATCATCAAATGAATTTGTTTCTTTGTTGTCCTTTGTGGTGAATAGGGCGAGGGACTCAAAGGCTTAAGTCTTTGCTTTGCCAGCATGGTTGACAATGCAGGATGCTGGTGGACAGGGTGCGGAAGTCAAAGGATAAGTAAGCATGCTGGCTGTTAGTTTCATTCAGATTCAGTATTTCTCTGTTCATTCTGTTTTCAGAAGAGGAGAAAGCAAGCCACAAGGCATCACCATCCAAAAGGTCCTCTTCAGGTTCAACGTCCTCTCCCTTCAAGAGCAGCAAGAAGAAGAACGGCTCCCACAAAGACAAGAGCCCCAAAAAGAAGAAGGAAAAAGACTCCAAGAAAAAGTCAGACAAGAAAAAAAAGGTGGAGATGCGGACAAAGCCCACGAAGCGGAAGAACAGAAGATGGAGGCAGCGGCCGCAGTCATAGAAGAGGTTGTCTTCCCTGAACTGGAGACTGTAGAGGACAGATACCGTCACTGCAGACGCCAGATGTCCATCACTCGAGGCGGAAGTCACCGCTGGCCTGGCACCATCGCTGCAGACATCAGTGGTCGCAGAACCATGCAAGGGGGATGATCACATGGAGATGGCTGCAGAAGACGGTGTCGATGGAACCGCAGAACAAACGACTGAAGTGAAGGAGGCAGTGGAAGCAACGATAGGACTCACAGTGGCTGCCATGAGCGAAACCCCTGTCAAGCTTGCCTCAGCTGAGGACGCCACAGAAGAGCCCGAACCTGAACCTGAGCCCAAGCCAGAACTGTCAGAATCCACAGCGGAGCAGATCTTTGCTGAGATAGAGCGGACCATCATCAACAAGGAAAAGAGAGAAGCAGCAGAGAAAGAGAGCGAAGAAAGGAAAGAAACGGAGCAGACAGAATTCGTGGACCACGTGGACATCCAGGCAGAGGAGCACATCAATGTCCAGACATCCGCTGAAGAAGTGGAGTTAGCTGGACAAGTAATACATGAAGACATCCTTGAGCTGGACGAAATTTCCAACCAAGCCAAGGAAACAGCAGAGCAAGAGCTGCCTAAGCACGTAGAGGAGGCGATCATGGACGTGGCTGTGGACAAGAAGGTTGAGGCAACAGGCAATACCACGGAAGTCGTGGAAGAAGTAACAGAACACGCAATGGTTGTGGAAATCCAGTCTGCTGTGGAAGCTGCCGGGCAGGAGCCAGTTTCGGAAACAATCCAGCAGCAAGTGGAGGCACTTGTTGAGTCTACGCCCATCACCGTCCCTGAAGATGGAGGTGAACAGGAACAGGAAACGGATATGGCTCAACTCGATTCATCGCTGCAGAGCAATGAGGAATCCCAGAACGTGACTCAGAGTTCTGAAAACCTGGACACAAGTCTTGACGTCTCTGCCTCAGAAGCACAGGCCGCAGAAGCTCCCAGCCAGCCCACGGTAGAGACAGCTCCACAAATGACCAAAGCTCAGTTCAGAGCGCTGGAGAAGGAACGCAAGGCCGCCCAAAAGAGGGAAGAGAAAGAAAGAGCGAAGAGGGAAAAGGAAGAGAAGAAGCGACTGAAAGAAGAAAAGAAGAGAGAAGCCAGAGAGAAGAAGCAGAGAGAAAAGGAAGAAAAAGAACGGAAGCTGCGTGAAGCCAGACAGAAAGCCAAAGTGCCGACTGAAGTGAAGCCAAACGGAGATGGGCCAACAAGAAGCGCAGACAGCGGCAGCAGAAGCACAGGCAGCAGCGGTGCCAGAAGAAGAAACGGTCACAGCTTCACACAGTGAGGCTGTAGAAGCCACACCCAGCACGACCATCTCCGTGGAGATGAACCAGCAGGTGGATGGAGACAACGCTGTTGTTATAGAAACCATCCCCAGTACCTCCACAGACGTGGCTGAAGTCAAGCAAGATGACAAGGTTGACATTCCAGACTTTGCCGATTTCTCCTCCCTGCCTTCCACCAACCCTGCCCTCAACCAGGAGAACGCAGAAGACGGCATGCTGGGCTACTCAGTGAAGGAGATCATCACCACCATCGAGAACCACGCCACCACGGACACCAAGACCTATGACGAGAACAACCCGCCGGAGGTGCCAGACGCTCCTTACCCGGACGAAGAAAAAGCCATCCAGGCCATGTCAGCTGTGACGGAGTTCTCTTCTCCCCCCAGGTCTCCTGCCGACTCTGCCCCTACAACCCCGGGGACACCAGACATCCAGGACCAGCTGGGTGATGTTGAAACAACCCCTGAAGAAGCAGCTCGCAACAGACCCATATCGGTGGAGATAGGGGAGGTGGCGCGGTCCAGCGTGCTGAGGAAGATCGAGCTGGGTCCCCGTCTGCGCACGGCTATACTCAGGAAGAGCAGCAGCGGGGCGGAGAATGACGGGAAGCGCCTGAGTCTGACCCAGCCCCGTCACGTGCAGGTGTCTGACCTCACACCCCCACCCCGCAAACCTCGTGTCATACGACGACCCCTGGATCACACACCCCGGGTGGCTTCTGGTGACTACACCAACGTTTCTTACAGTTCTGGGGTACCCGTCGTGAAGGAACCCGAATCTGAACCTGTGATTGAAGAGCCCTTGACGGGTGATTCGGCGTCTTTCAGCGAATCCTCTCCATCCCCCGCCCCTGAAGAAGAGAAAGGGGAACAGTCAGACATCAGTGGAGAAGGATCTCAAGGAGCGGAGGTCAAGGAGGTCAAGGAGGTCAAGGAGCAGATGACAGTGGTGACTACCTCACTCAGCCAGTCAGCCCAGCTCACTTCATCGTCACACACCGAGAACAGAGCAGCTGACGAACCGAACAACATCCAGATCAAGGACCACCTCCTGGAGAACCTAACCTCTCAGGGGTCAGGAGCGTCCATACCGGCAGAGCCTGAATCTCCTGAGCTGGCGTCTGTGGCCAACATCGTGTTTGCCGGTCAGACAGAGTCTTCGCACACTGCTGACCTCACTCATCAGGCCTCTAAGGACGTGCATGTTGAAGGAGAGGAACGAGAGCAGGAGAAGCAAGCTGATGGTCCTGAGGAAGACCCCAGTCTGGCGGACGACCACATCCTGCAGAAAGTAGCGTCTGACGTAGTCGTGAAGGTGCAGAAGGCTGCGCAAGAGAAGGCGTCCGCCTTGGAACTGGAGGAGAAGATGGTTCTGCAGATGGGCAGCACTGACGTTGGGGTCAGTCCGTTAGGTGATGGGGATGACTGTGTGCAGGGTGGTGGGGACAGTCAGGTGGTGAAGGCAGACAGGTGTGAGGACGGCAGCGACAGAGACTCTGACGGCGAGATGTGTCTCGTTCACGCCACTGTCGTGTGTTCAGCGGAACTCGTGAGTCCGTCATCAGACAGTTCAGGACGTTGTGACGCGTCACAGACGGTGTACACCTCACCAAAGACTGTGACGGTCAGTCCCCGTCAGGGGATCGTCGTGTTGCTCCGCTGGACAGTGACAGTGCACGACGTGGAGAGTGGACACACACAGCAGACACAGGTCTGTCACGGTGCTACCGGAACATCCGCTACAGACGCCTTCAGTACGGTTATAAACGTGAAGACAGGAACTGTTTCTGTAGAACCGTCAAACACGAGTCACTCAAAGAGGAGACAGAAGCCACCTCATCGTCAGCGCAGGAACCAGCATCATCATCATCAGGCCTCAAAGCTGACGAGAACGTCAACAGCCCTACCGACAAAGCCGAAGCAGAAGATGCCCCAGACACCTCCCAGTTGCAACTGTTCAACAAAAACTACTACGGCATCGCTGCGGTCGTTGACGACGACGACGATGACGACGATCACAACGTGCCCAAAACGCCTCAGGCAGCAGGGCGTCAAAACGAGGAGCTTCCTCTAACCTCCCAACTTGTGTCTTCACCCTACGAGAACGTCCCTTCCCAGCCTTTCTCCCAACAAACTGTTGCTTCATCAGCACAGGGGGAAAGCCTTCAGGCCGGCGAGGTGAGCTGCAGCCTGATGGAGAACGGGGACGTCCACGCCGAGGATGTTCATGTCGAGGACGTGCCGCAACCGTCGGAGCAGGAGGGCAAGGTGAAGGTCAGTGTACATTGTAACGGGTCGCGCGCTCACCACGTGCAGAAGGAGGAGGACGGTCCCATGGAGATGCTGCTCAGGCTGCAGACAGGGCTGAACGGGGAGAAGGACGTGCTGTGTGAGACACTGGAACACAACAGTGAGTACACGTTTACAGACCCGCTTGTATGGATGTGCTCCATCCTCTATCCTACCCCTACCCCCTCTTCCCTCTCACCCCATCCCCACACCCCCATACCTCATTTTGCTCGCCACTTTAACCTTTTGACTCCCACGCCCCGTCCACCAGCTGCAAAAACTTAACCCTTCGATTCCTCAGCCTAATCCCTAGCTTCCTGCAGGAATTTGTGGATAGAGTGAAGGCGTCAAAGGGTTAAGTTTTTGCTTTGCTAGCATGGTTACAGTGCAGGATGTTGGGGACAGGGTGGGAATCAAAGGGTTAATGGTTACAAAAGCTGGTACAGTTTTTTTCCAATGCTAAGACGATGATGACGATGAGTGATATCATGATGATGTGGAGTTCCATCTGGTTCTGACGTTGTATGACAGGGCTGTACTCTGACGCTTACCATCACAGCATATCCTGGTGTCAACCAGGTCCGAGAGGCAAGACACCTGTGTTTTGTTTTTTTTGTTTTTTTTTTTTTGTTTTTTGAGATCAGATTTTCCCAGTGTTATCTACAGTGCGTGTTTGCTCTGTAGAATGGGGGGAATCTTAGCTCTTTCTTTTAATGTACCTTGGTTGGACACAAATAGTGCATGCATTATACTGTTTATTGCATCTCTCTCTCTCTCTCTCTCTCTTTCTATCTCTCTCGTCTCTCTTCTCTCTCTCTTCTCTTCTTTTTCTGTGGTCTTTGGCATCTATTTGCATGGACTCTTCCCTTTGGTTCCTTTTGTCTCCTTTCCTTTTTCTTCATGGGCTGCTCTGGCATCTGTGTCTGCATCTGGAGTCTGGGTCCAACTTTGCTTCTGCGATGGATGTGTTGGTCCTTTTTCTGTCCCCCTTCTGAGTGTTGCAAGACCTGTGTTGTTATTCTGGAGGTTTGAGCAACACCCTCAGTGATGCATCCATGGATGATAGTCGTCTGTGTGGTCACAGAGCTGTGATCCTTCCTGCCTGGTGCATCCATGGATGATAGTCGTCTGTGTGGTCACAGAGCTGTGATCCTTCCTGCCTGGTGCATCCATGGATGATAGTCGTCTGTGTGTCACAGAGCTGTGATCCTTCCTGCCTGGTGCATCCATGGATGATATTCGCTGTGTGGTCACAGAGCTGTGATCCTTCCTGCCTGGTGCATCCATGGATGATATCGTCTGTGTGATCACAGAGCTGTGATCCTTCCTGCCTGGTGCATCCATGGATGATAGTCGTCTGTGTGATCACAGAGCTGTGATCCTTCCTGCCTGGTGCATCCATGGATGATAGTCGTCTGTGTGATCACAGAGCTGTGATCCTTCCTGCCTGGTGCATCCATGGATGATAGTCGTCTGTGTGATCACAGAGCTGTGATCCGTCCTGCCTAGTGCATCCATGGATGATAGTCGTCTGTGTGATCACAGAGCTGTGATCCTTCCTGCCTGGTGCATCCATGGATGATATTCGGCTGTGTGGTCACAGAGCTGTGATCCTTCCTGCCTGGTGCATCCATGGATGATATTCGGCTGTGTGGTCACAGAGCTGTGATCCTTCCTGCCTGGTGCATCCATGGATGATATTCGGCTGTGTGGTCACAGGCTGTGATCCTTCCTGCCTGGTGCATCCATGGATGATATTCGGCTGTGTGGTCACAGAGCTGTGTTCCTTCCTGCCTGGTGCATCCATGGATGATAGTCGGCTGTGTGGTCACAGAGCTGTGATCCTTCCTGCCTGGTGCATCCATGGATGATATTCGGCTGTGTGGTCACAGAGCTGTGATCCTTCCTGCCTGGTGCATCCATGGATGATATTCGGCTGTGTGGTCACAGAGCTGTGTTCCTTCCTGCTTGGATGTCCCCTTTCTGTGTCCCATCACGTTTTTTCTGGTTAGGGTTTAATATCACTTCCAATGATCAGAGAGAATTATCAAAGTCGACAGGCAGTAGTGTGCTTGTGTGTATGGGAAGGTGAGAGTAGAGAAGATGGGGGGGGGGGGGGGGGGCGGTTGTTGATGTTTTCTCATATCATCTTCATATTCCATATTCATTCCGTTTACACTGGCTACTCAGCTCTTTTGAGGCAGCCGAAATGTGGCTTCTGAGAAGAATGTTGAGAGTTCCATAGACAGCAAAGAAAACAAACGAGACAATTTTGACGAAGGCAGACACAAGATCATTGATAAGGAAGACTAGGAAAAGACGAGCAACATTTATAAGCCATTTTATGGGGAAAGGGAAATTAGAGCACCTGGTCACAACAGGAAAGCTGGAGGGAAAGAGAACACAGGTAGACCCAAGGAGAAAATATTGGACGGACTTGCAGGATGGATGAGGACAGAGAGGGTGGAAGATGTGCTTGCGGCGACAAGAGATAGATGCATATGGCGGGCCATGATCACTAACGCCATGCGACAGGGCACATGATGATGATGATGGCTCAGGTCTTCAGCTGTCTTTGAGTCTTTGAAACGATTGGGATGTTTTTC
>JAPXFY010000017.1:75399356-75404356 GCA_030674185.1 Monoplex corrugatus
GGCATGAGTAGGGACACCTAGAGCAATTTTAATACTTTTGCAGTCTAAGCTTTGTATCTTCTTTAATAAATATTTTGGTGCACTGAAAAACACTTCTTGCGCATAGGATAATTTAGATCGTACAAGTGCTGTTGACAGATGAATTAGTATGTTCGTATCCATTCCCCAAGGTAATCGGCTTATTATCTTTAGAAAATTTAGGGCTTTTCTTGCTTTTGTTGAAATATAATCAAAATGGACATTCCAGTTTAATTTCGATGTCATAAAGACTCCCAGAAATTTTACAACCTGTTTGTAATGTAACACTTCACCAAGCAATCTGAAAGTAGGCAAGTTACTTAAAGTACCACCAGAATTAAATAGCATCATGTTAGTTTTTTCCGCTGACAACGACAGACCATTTTCTAACATATAGTTTCCAAGATTATCAAGATCAGATTGATACAATTTCCTAATGTAATTCTGTGCTCTCTGTGGAGTTGTCTTTTTTAAAGTAATATTCATCCAAATACATATATCATCAGCATACTGTGCCAAAACAACACGATTTGAGAGTGCTTTAGGAAGATCCTGTATAAGGATATTAAATAAAAGCGGTGCTATCACTGAACCTTGTGGAATTCCCATATCAAGATGTCGTGAAGTAGAATAACTAGTTCCCACTCTAGCCTGAATAGTTCTATTGGCTAAAAAAGACTTAATGTAATCATACATATTGCCAGATAAACCAATAGATTTCAGCTTGTACAATAAACGCGTATGCCAAACTTGATCGTAAGCTTTTTTCACATCAAAAAATGTAGCTAAAAGACTTTTTCTGCGGGCAAACTCTTTCTTGATGTGAGTGGTAAGTTTAACCAGGTGCTCAACTGTAGATCTCCCTTTTCTAAAACCAGCCTGATTTACTGGAATAACGTTATTTTTATCACAGTAATGTACAAGTCTGTTTAATACCAATTTTTCCAATAGTTTGCTCGTATGGGACGTTAAAGCAATAGGTCTGTAACTGTTTTTATTGTTTTTAGGCTTTCCTGCTTTTAATACTGGTATAACAACAGACGTTTGCCATAATTGTGGTATAGTTCCACCAGCCCAGCATTTCTGAAAAATTTTGTGTAAAAAAATAATATAGTTTTCTGGAAGATGTTTAATCATTTCAGTTGAAACTGCATCAACACCTACCGAACTCCTTTTGTTGCGCAGAGACAAGATAGTGTTTTTTAACTCTTCTAAGGTGATTGGAGAATTAAACCAGAGATCATTTTGAGGTATTGGATCAGTGTAGATAGGGTTGTTAGCTGCCATTTCCCTGTAGTGTTTGCAGGTAGGAGTCAAACCATCTACTTTACTATTTTGGGCAAAAAGTTCCACAAAAGTTTCAGCTTTGTCCATGTCGGAAAGAAATTTGTGACTTGTATCAATCATTATTGGACACCTAGGTAAGTTGGCTCCATTTTTCATTTGATTCATTTTTGTCCATACTTTATGGAAATCCTTGAAATCTGAAATTTCTTTTGTGCAGTATGATGCCCAGTAATTTTTCTTTGCTTCAGCGATGATTTTATTACACTGGGTGTTAGCTTTTTTCATTTCCATATGATCTTCAGGTTTCCTGCTTTTGATGTAGATTTTGTATTTCTCTTTTTTATACTGAACTGCTTGCTCACATACCTCCGTCCACCAAACATTACCCAAACGGTTATTAGACTTAAAAGTTTTGAGTTTCGGGATGGAAAGGTCTGCAGCAGCTAGAACTGACTCCTGGAATTTAGAAAACATAACGTCTACATTTTCACTTTCATAATGTGTGAAATCTCGATTAGAAAGAACAGTCTGAAACAAGGACCAATCAGCGCGTGTATAATTATATTTTGGTATAATATCAGGAATGCTGTCTTTCATCCTGATGTTTTCGTTAGTTAGTGTTATGAGGATAGGTAAGTGATCACTTCCTAAAGTATCTCTGTGAGTGTCCCAGGTACAGCAGGGTACTAATTCTGGTGAGATTAAAGACAGATCGATGGCTGTTGCCCGATGTTTGGAAATATCAGGAATTCTAGTGACACTCCCATCATTCAAAAGGTAAAGCGAACTGTCAACTATATTTTCTACTAAACGATTGCTTGTCACAGTACAGCAATCTTTTTCCCAAAACGGGGAGTGGGAATTAAAGTCTCCACCTATTAGCCATTTACCGTGCAGCAGATCCGGAATCGTGCGCAACCATTCTGTGTTGTGGTCATTTGGACCTGTTGGCAGGTAGACTGACAAAACGTTCAGGATAAAAGAATTACTGAATTGTACTGTAGCGGCACAAGCGTGTAAGTCTTCAGTTGACGTTAAAACTGGGGAAGTAAATATGTGATATTGTAACTCTTTAAGTATGTATATCGCAGTGGCTACTTTCTTCCCGGGATTCCCATAGGCAAACACTGGTGGATAATAGTAATTTTGGAAATTGGGAAGTTTGGTTGGTATAACATTAAGCGACTGCAGAATCAAGACTTCACACTGATTTGAGGCAAGGAAATGTTCCAGGTATGCTGAATTGGTGGAAATAGACCTACAATTCCACTGTAAAAAATTGATTTTCATAGTCGGCTAATCCCTTATTTTCAATTAACGGTGATTTGTTTGAAAATCACGTAGATTTGGTTTTCTGTGTACGAGGAAAATGGGGAGGGGGGGGGGGGGAATGATTACTTTTACTACAAAGTAAAGGTAGAAACAACAAAAATGAGTAAAACTATGGAGAAAAGAAGTCCTACTAATCAAGATAAGACTTTTGATCTAGAACAGAAATAAATTATAAATAAATTAAATAATAGTATACACGCCTTCAAATGTACAGAGATTATAGTCTGAGTCCTGACTGACTAATTCCTAGCGTTTATACACTTTCACCAAGAGAACTGTCAGAGATGACGAGGAAAAAGTCCTGTGACATGAAACGTTGGTCACTGTAGATCTACTACTATTCATTCAAAACATGTTGTATGACAGCCACCACGGTTCATAGCTGTCAAAATAGGGGAACGGTCCTCGGGAGAATCTAGAGGCGTGTGGCCGTGAAGGTCGTGATCCTCCTGGTCTTCTAGGCGTCTCCCAAAATAGATCCCGAATGTGTCTTCCCAGGTTCCCCGCTATCACGCTGCTTCCTCTGGCGGTGGGGTGAATATTGTCCTGTAGAAACTGCTGGTTAGTTCGAAGGTTATCATGGGAGACAAATGATAGATTTTTTATGTTAACAAGTTCAGCAGATAAAAAGGCGTTAAACAAATTCCGCCGAACTTCCATACGTGAATGTCGTACAGGGGCGACCTTGCTGATGACTATCTTTGTGTTTGGATATTTTTGTGTTATATGTTTGATGGAAGAAGCTAAATTTTGTGTTGTTGCTTTGAGATCTTTGCTATTCAGTTCGTGGACACCACAGTGTAAAACAATACAGTTTGCAGGATTGTCAAAGTTGGAAAGTGACGTGTCTAAAGATTTTTGTATGTCATGAATGTTATTCACAGTACTTGAGTCTCCTTCAAAACCATAAGATCGTCCCAGTCGTCTCGAGTTGACACCTTTCAACACCGAATCATGGATAGTCAGAACATAGGGAAGGTCGTGGTTTGTTTTACGTTGTTCTGAAATCTTTTTGGTGTGTGACGTTGCGTCCTTGAGCTGTGATGTGACGTCTTTAGCTTTTTTGATGTCATGGTGTTCTTTCCCGTCTTTGGTTTTCTTTTCAAGCTCTGTTTTCGCTCGAGTATTGCTGCTAGTTTTTGTTGTGTTTGATCGTTGTGCCTGTTGGACGTCCTGCCTGCGTGTGTGCTTTTGTTTTAGAACGTCTGCGTACGTGGGAGTTGTTCTGGAATTATCTGTCTGTGTATGACTGTTCCTGGTCGGTTTGATGGTGGCGGTTGCTGTCGACCGGGCCTCGATCTGCGCAAGCACAGTCCTTTCTAAGGTACTGACCTGGTTGCGCAGATCCAGTACGATGTTTTTTAGTTCAACGATCGTACTCACGAGTTCCGCAGAGCTTGGTATAGATGTGATGGAAGTTGTCCCGCTCTGCGTGCCCGTGGTAACCGCGGTCGAAGCGCCATTTGAAGGGACAGTCTCTGCCTTTTCGATCCTGTCTCGCTTGTCGCTGGTCGACGGCCTCTCGTAATCAGTCTTTTCCGCAGACGCAGCTTCTTGCCTCTGTTCAGCAAGGCGCCCCCGTCTTGTTCTGGTCATTTTAGACTATTTCCTGTTATCTCTGACTGCCGAAATTTTTATCCGTCAGGAGTCTCCGCCATCTTGAATGTGTCTGTGTCTGCGTGTGTACGTGCGCGTGTGCGCGCGTGTGATGTGTATGTATCTACATGTATGTATGTGTGTATGTCCAATGTGTACGTATGCGTGTGTTTGTGTGCTTATGTATGTGTCTGTACGTGCTTGTGTGAATGTATGTGTGTATGTGGTTATGTATGTGAGTTTGTGTATGTGTGTATGTATGTGCGACTGTACATATATGTGTATGTGTGTGTGTGTGTCCTACGTGTGTATATATGTATGTATGTGTATACTGTTGTTGTTGTTTGACAATCTTTCTTAAAAAAAAAGAAACAAAATAAAACTGAAAAAAACCAAAGCAAAATCCATAGACTATCCTGGAGGAATCTCTCTCTCTCTCCTCTCTCTCTCTCTCTCCCTCTCTCTCTCTCTCTCTCTCTCTCTCTCTCTCCTCTCTCTCTCTGTCTCTCTCTCAATCTTTTGCCAAAATGTGTTAGTAAGATTTTCTCAGCTGGTATCTGGGTAGTGGACATATACAGATTTTGGGACCAAACCTGCAGATCTTTGAGGAATCAGGAATGTATCCGTTGGAAGAACAAGTTGCCAAGGTCACATCATCATCATCATCATCGTCATCATCATCATCATCATGTGCCATGCCGCATGGCCTTGGCGATCATTGCACTCCATACTTGCAAGCATATCTCCTAGAACCCTTTCTGTCCCCA
>JAPXFY010000017.1:75414356-75424356 GCA_030674185.1 Monoplex corrugatus
TCGCTGTTATTCTTTTCAGACAACATCTCCACTGAGGAGAAATCAGCCCCCGAGCCCAGAGCCGAGTCGGCCGCTTCTGCCAGTACCAATGACAGCAGAGACTAACTCAGCCCTCAACCGACACGTTTTCTGATGTTCTACATTTTCGCGATACTGATGCACGAAATTTCGTGCTGTGTCCCACTCCTTCATCCATGTACATGCACATCCGTGACGATGGTCAGGGATCGGTCCGCATGACTGAGTAACATGCATGAATGAATGAGTGCATGGGAAATCAGCCTGTTGGGTGGTACCGGTTGGATGCGGTAAAAAGATGTTATTTTTCGGTTGGAAGAACATCAAAGGAGATCAGGATGATGGTCCAGGTGCTGCTCTTTTTGTGTGTGGTTTAAGTTGTTACCATGATTGTGAGGTTAAGCAAGTATTTTGTGCTCGTAGTAGAACTTTCAGCTGTGAATGGCATAAAACTCAGCTGAAAATTTTCAGCGTTGAAAAAGTCAAAATTCAGCTGAAATTTTCAGCGTCTATCCGAAACTTTCATCGCTGAAAAGGTTAAAAATTCAGCTGAAATTTCAGTGTTGAAAGGGTTAAAATTCAGCTGAAAACTTTCAGTGCTGAAAGAGTGAAAATTAAGCTTAAAATTTCAGCGCTGAAAGAATTACGAATTGAGCTGGAACTTTCAGAGTTGTAAAGGTTAAAAATTCAGCTGAAACTTTCAGTGTTGAAAGAATTAAAAATTCAGCTGAAAGTTTCGGTGTTGAAAGGGTTACAATTCAGCCAAGACGTTTAGAGTTGAAAGAGTTAATCTGCATATTGTTTCGTGATTCGGTAAGACAACTTGACAACAAGCACTGTTTTGAAATTCAAATTTTTTGAGACAGTGTTTACCTTGATATTATGGCTTGACCGGTTTTTTTTTTTCGGAATGAATTTCTCGACCAGTGGGCACAAGCATGTTTGATATTTTTCGTTGAGCTTCATCTGAAAACAGATCTAAGCATAAACATTGGATGGACTTTCGTCAATAATTTTTGGTTTAAAAATATTCGACCTCAGCATAAATAAAACAATAATGTCATAGATACTATCGTGTAAATTGTACCGTTTATGACATATTGATACCATATGTAAAAACAATATTGAATACTTTGTATACTGCAAACTGTTTTACTCTATATGACATTAACGTTGATGGCATACATGCTGACTGTATATTCAGTATGTAACGTGTTGTATTTCCTGATATTCTTTGTGTCAAAATTACAGCCTCTGCTCTTAATCTCTTCTCTTCTCTTCTCTGTCCTTTCATTTATTCATTTTTATATTCAAAGAGGAGAAGAGTAGAGTTTGAGCGCTGATTCAGACTCATACGAGTCGAGGCTGGCTGTGTGGAAAGAGTTATCAGCTGTTTATTGTGGCTTGGAAAAAATTGAGATTTTTCGCTCAGTAAAGACCACTGAGGTTACGGGTTTGAAGCTGAGTTTGGATCGTTTCAAAACGGATTCGTTGCGCTCGGATAATTCCATCCGTGCTCTACCCAAATCTACCAGCGATAATGTAGCAGACTTCTTCTTCACCTTGGCCTTACGAGTGGAACAATACCAGATTTTGTTCCTGGGTTTAAACTAGTGAGAAATAGTTAATGAATAGACACTGGTCCATTGTGATTTTGTCAGAGGAACCCAAAGAGCGAAGATTTAAACACGAGAATCAAATTGTTCTCGGTGTATGGACGTCTTGAGCAAGTTTGGATCCTCTTACATCGAGTCTGATATGACTCCACTATCATCGTCACAAATGTTTCAGTAAACAAAAAAATTGTCTAAAGACTAAAAGCAAAAAAAAAAAAATTGTCTGAAAACAGAAAACAAAATAAAAAAAATGTCTATAGACAGAAAACACAACAAAATGATTGTCTAAAGACAGAAAACACACCAAAAAGAAGATTGTCTAACGACAGAAAACACTACAGAAAAAATTGTCTAAAGGCAGAAAACACAACAAAACAAGAAGGGCTTGTTGGTATGGCCAAATTGATTGTGTTTGTAGATAATGTCATTTCATTGTAATATTGCTATAATTTTGATCATGTTATTATGACTTATGGGTACAGTATCGTTATCGTTGTTGTTGTTGTATTTGTTACGAGATGCCAAAGTTCAGATTTTGTTCGTCCCACAAAGTTTGCAATGAATGAGATTAACAAGACAGTCCCATCACCTTCCCCCGATACAGTTCCATATGTGTGTGTGTTTTGGGTGAGGTCAGACCTACACACGTTTGATCCTGACCCTTGTTGCTGCAGTGTAATGCTCAATAAAAACGTTCCATATTTTTCTTCCACATTAACCCTTTGACTCCCGTATCCTATCCACCAGCTGCAAAAAACAACCTTTGGCTCCCTCACTCTACCCACCAGCTTCCAGCAGGAAGCTGGTGGATAGGGTGAGGAAGTCAAAGGGTTAAGTTTTTGTTTCAGCCAGCCTGGTTGACAGTGAAGGATGCTGGTGGACAGGGTGTTGGAGTCAAAGGGTTAAGTTAAGTAAAGCGTACGTTTGTGAGTTGATTTGTATGTATAGTGTATAGTTTGTTGTTTTGTTTTTTTGAACTCGTAATTTACATATGAATTATGTATAATTATGTATCACGGTTTCAATAGTTGCAATGTAATACTGAAGTCATTTGCTTTTGTACTTTGAATTGTTTGGGATGTGTTTTCAAATGTCTGAATCCGTTTTGGGGTTCTCTCTTTTCGTTACAAACTCTTTTATTTCGAACTTTCGAGAAGTTTCAGCGAGTGAGAGTGACACAAAAAAGCAGCGGAGAAATATTATAAGATTTTTAGATTCCATAATACGATCACGTATGTGTATATGTTAATGTTTTTGGCGAGATGTGCAAAACACAAAACAAAACAAACAAAACAAAAAAAAAAAATATGTCATGTAATTTTTGATTCGTAAAAGTTGGAATATTAAAAAGTTAACACGCGTAAGGAAATATTACACACGCACACGCACACGCACTCGCGCGTGCGCACACACACACA
Organism: Monoplex corrugatus; assembly: GCA_030674185.1. Lineage (NCBI taxonomy): Eukaryota > Metazoa > Mollusca > Gastropoda > Littorinimorpha > Ranellidae > Monoplex > Monoplex corrugatus. Next base: position 75,417,409 of record JAPXFY010000017.1, read on the forward strand.
CACACACACACACACACACACACACACACACACACACACACACACACACACACCCCACACACATACGATAAGTATGCTAATAGTAATGGTGATGATGATAATAATGATGATTATAATAGTAATGATGATGATGACAGTAATAACAAATAATAATAGTATAGTAATGATAATAATAATAATAATAACAACAACAATAATAATATTAATATTAATAACAATAATAATTGCTGCCTATACAGCGCATCATTTCAAAAGAACCTCAAGCTCTTCACAGACAAATGACTATAGCATAGTATGCAGCATATGATATAGATGTACAAGTGTACTGTAGCGATGATATAGATACACCATAGATACGTAAAACATATATGGTATAGATGTACAGCATAGAATGCACGGTAGCATGTGGTATAGATTTACCATAATGTACTATAGAGAATGGTATATATCCCATAGTACCGTAACGTATGGTATAGATATACCATAGTACCGTAACATTTGGTATAGAGTTACCATAATACCGTAACATAGTATAGATATACCATAGTACCGTAACATAGTATAGATATACCATAGTACCGTAAATAGATAGATATACCATAGTACCGTAACATAGTATAGATATACCATAGACCGTAACATAGTAATAGATATACCATAGTACCGTAACATTAGTATAGATATACCATATACCGTTAATAGTATAGATGATACCATAGTACCGTACATAGTATAGATATACCATAGTACCGTAACATAGTATAGATATACCATAATACGTAACATATATAGATATACCATAGTACCGTAACATTAGTATAGATATACATAGTACCGTAACATAGTATAGATATACCATAGTACCTTAATAAGATTTAGATATACAATAGTACCGTCACATATATAGATATTTACTATAGAATGGCTGGGAAAGTGTACAATGACTATCAAATCATGTGCAATTGTAGGTCGAACGATTGATGTTCAGATAGTAGTACTGATTGATTTTTGTGTGCATGTACAGATGGTCTATTTCCGCCTGTTTTTGATGATGTATACTGATTGATCATTGCATGCACGTATGGCATATAACGATTGATTACTTTGAATGTACTGATCAGATATACTCGATCGTGATCTTCATATCTGATTTGATCGATAACGTTTTGTAATTGGTTGTACTGGTAGTTTACTTAACTAATCTCTGTTTGCTAGAATGACGAAACAAAGCAAAAAGACAGACAAACAGACAAACAAACAAATAAACCAAACAGGAAAAAAAAGAAAAAAATGAGAGAAAAAAGAAAACAGAAAAACTAAAGATACGAGAGATAGAGATAAAAGACATAGTCTTATATGTAACGTTTTAAATTAACAATCGTCTTTTTAATAAATATGTTGATTTTTTTTAATAGGTGTACAGATAACGAAAGGTCTCTGTGGTTGTTTGATAAACAAAGTAACCAGAAAACAAGCTCAAAACCGAAGAGACTGAATTGAAAGATAATTGTTACAAAAACAGAAAGTACAAGGATTGCAGTTGCATAGACGCGCAAAGTATATCCACGAACTGAACTAGAAGACACCAACAGGGCTTCAAAAATAATATACACAAGAAAACTAGGGAAAATTCAAATAATAAAGTACAGTAGTCTAAACGTGCATTTTCGAATTACACTCATGCACTGAATGTTCTTGTTGTTGCTTCTTGTTTGAAAGCGTCAGAGCTCCTATGAAATGTTTTGGTTTCAGATTTGGTTTGTAAAAAGGATATACGTTATTATTGTTGTTGTTGTTGTTGTTGTTGTTGTTGTTGTTGTTGTTGTTTTGAAATATCAGAAGCTGTAATGAAAGAGTTTCCGTTTCCGTTTTAGTTTCCCGGGTTGGCGCAAGTTTTTGGGGTTTTAAAACATCACAGCTTTAATGAAGAGTGTCAGTTTCAGTTTCAATTTCCGTGTTTCGCCATTTGCGTAAGTTTTTGTCGTTTTTTAAAGCGTTAGTGCTGCAATGAAGAGTGTCAAATTTCAGCGAGCTTGGTTTTTAAGTGTCGTCTTTTATCTTAACCTGGTTGTCGTTGTTGACGTGGTGTTAGCCCTGATATGGCTCCCCTAGTCGGCTGGGCTGTACGCAACATGAACCTGAACCAGTTTCAGTTTCAGTTTCTCAAAAGTGTGTAAGTTGTTGTTGTTTAAAAACAACAAAGTTCTAATGAAGAGGTTTTTTTTGATAGTTTCTCAAGACGATGTCTCCACGCTCGTAACTTGAAAAACTCCATATGCGCTGGCGCCACAAATGCCAAGTGATGGAGAAGATTCAAAAATAATCATGGCATGAGGAGCTGCGAATGGACTGAAGCTCCTGTGTCAGTGTGCATTTTTCAAGTATACCCCCACACAGTAAAAGTTGAAAAGAAAAAAAAAGACAGACAGACAGACAGAAAGACAGAAAGACAGACAGACAGAAAGACAGACAGAAAGAACGAAAAAGCAGCAGGATTCCGGTAAAGAGACGTCAGTGTTGTGTGTGTGTTGTGTAAGTGTGCATTTAAGAAGGTTCAGACGTTCACCTGTCAACAACTAAACTCGAGGTTCCAGGGTTTGTTTCCTGTTGAAACCTTTGACTTTTCTCTTCAGTTTGACCGGAAAATCGAACTGAACGTTTAGTTCTTTGGAAGAGGGGGGGGGGGGGGGGGGGCGAAAAACGAGTCGGACCCGTATGCCTTCTGGCCTGCGCACGCTTTAAAGATCTCACGGCAGTTGAAAATCGTGAAGAGCAGGACTTCGCCCGGCTGCCTTGGTAAAAATTATTGGAGAAAAATTAATAAGTTAATTACCCAGGTCCCTCCCTATGAAGGTCAATTAGCCTGCTTGTCTTTCTCAAGTCGTGGCCAAATAGTATAAACATTGAATGAATGGTGGCGCAACCCGAGTTTCACATAGAAACATGTGAAACAGACAGAGAGACAGACAGACAGACAGAGAGAGAGAGAGAGAGAGGAAGATGGAGACAGACAAGAGAGATGGATAGAGAGAGCCTGAGAGAGACAGAACCAGAGAAAGAGACAGAAACAGACAGAGAGAGGGAGAGAGAGGGAGACAGAGACAGAGACAGAGAGAGAGAGGGAGAGAGAGGGAGACAGAGACAGAGACAGAGAGAGAGAGAGGGAGAGAGAGGGAGACAGAGACAGAGAGAGAGAGAGGGAGAGAGAGGGAGACAGAGACAGAGACAGAGAGAGAGAGGGGAGAGGAGGGAGACAGAGACAGAGACAGAGAGAGAGAGAGAGAGGGAGAGAGAGGGAGACAGAGACAGAGACAGAGAGAGAGAGGGAGGAGAGGGAGACAGAGACAGAGAGAGAGAGAGAGAGGGAGAGAGAGGGAGACAGAGACAGAGACAGAGAGAGAGAGGGAGAGAGAGGGAGACAGAGACAGAGACAGAGAGAGAGAGGGAGACAGAGACAGAGACAGAGAGAGAGAGAGAGAGGGGAGAGAGGGAGACAGAGACAGAGACAGAGAGAGAGAGGGAGACAGAGACAGAGACAGACAGACAGATAGAGAGATAGAAACAGAATCCTTTGTGATAAAAATAAAATGAACATGGATGAATATAGATATGAATGAAATAAATGAATGAAATATACTCCGTAGAGTAAAAATTGAAGGAAGACAAAAACAAAAAAAAAAACCCAAAAAAAACAACAGAGCTCCAGTAAAAGAAATACCAACGAACTGTCTGCTGAGTAAGTGCATTTATTGAAGCATTCACCACACTACAAGTAAAAGTTTAGAAAAATAAAGAAGCAGCAGAACACCAGTAAAGAGATACTAGTGGACTGTGAACTGTGTAAATGTGCTTTTTCTGGAGCATACACCCACACAGTAAAAAAGTTGGGGCGGGGGGGGGGGGGGTAGAGGATAGATAGAGAGAGCCTGAGAGAGACAGGTAGACAAGAGAGACAGAAAGGAAAACAGAAAGAGAAGAGAGACAGAGACAGAGAAGAGAGAGGGAGAGAGAGAGGAGACAGAGACAGAAGAGAGAAGAAAGAGAGACAGAGAGAGAGACTGAAGATAGACAGACAGAAGAGACAGACAAGACAGACAGACAACAGAGACAGAGAGAGACAAGAGAGACAGACAGACAGACAGACAGACAGACAGAACAGACAGAGGAGACAAGAGACAGAGAGAGAGACAGAGAGAGAGAGAGAGACAGACAGACAGAGAGAAACAGAAACCAGAGAAGGAAGAGACAGAGAGAGAGAGAGAGAGAGAGAGAGGAGAGAGAGGAGAGAGAGAGAGAGAGAGAAGAGATGGAGACAAAGAGACAGAAACAGACAGACAGGAAAAGACAGAGACAGACAAAGACAGAGGGACGGAGAAAGAGAGACAGAGACAGAAAGAGAGCAGCAGCAGCAGAGGTTCGGTAAAAAGACACAGCAATGGAGTGTACCGTGAGGACAGATGCCTGTAATGCACTGATGCCTGTCGTCCATTCCTTCACCTGTCCTTTGTCAACAGAAGCGTGTACGAAGAGGCAGGGGTGTGGGTGTGAGTGTGGGTGTGGGTGTGGGGAGGGGGGTGATGGTGGTGGCGGGAGGTTGTGGTGGTGGTGGTGGTGGTGGGGGAGGGGTGAGTGATGGCTTACATCAGAGCACACACAGTCCTTGGTTGTGTTCTGTTGTACATGTACATTCAGTGTGAGATTTTTTCCTCCTCCTCCTCCTCCTCTCCTCCTCCTCTTCCCCCTCTCTCTCTCTTCTCTCTGTCTTTCTCTGTCTCTCTCTCTTTGTCTCTGTCTGTCTGTCTGTCTCTGTCTCTTTCTCTCTTTCACTTTTCTCTCTGTCTTTCTTTTTCTGTGTCTTTCTCTCTCTTCTCTCTCTCTCTCTCTCTCTCTCTCTCTTCTTTCTCTCTCTCTCTCTCTGTCTTTCTCTCTCTCTCTCTGTGTCTTTCTTCTCTCTCTCTCTCTGTATTTCTCTCTCTCTCTCCCTCTTTCTCTCTGTCTTTTTCTCTCTCTCTCTCTCTTTCACTCTCTCTCTCTGCCTGTTTGCCCGCACAAGACAATGGCCGAAACGACCACATAATCCCGGTGGCCGGTTCACACACACACACACACACACACACACACACACACACACACACACACACACACACACACACACACACACACACACCACATGCGCGCGCGCGCGTGCAGATTTTCTGCCAATTGGCCTTTTGTCAAGCGTAAACGTAAGATCACAAACGAACAAACAACAAATACAAAAATTAGGAGAAAAAGACTCAAATTTCCCTGCTGCTTTTAAAAAATTAAAATTGCGAAAAAGAAAGAGAGAAAAAAGAAAAAAAAAAAAAAAAGGAAAAAAGTAAAGAAAGAAAACAACAGCAACAAACAACATAATAATGGAAAAAAATGGAAAAACAAGAAAAATACGAATTTTATCCTAGTAAGACTGTTATTTTAATCCTTTAGACATAATGACATAATATTTTGTTTTATCGAAACAAATAAACAAACTAGTGAAACTTCTTGTACGTAATATAGCATTGTATCCATTGACAAATATGTTGCATGTTGATAATAAAACTTTGTTATTTATGTATACGAACCTCATTATTTGTGTATACGAGAATACCATCACATTATGTCGGTTGTAATTGTTGTGTCAAAATAATTTTTACGGGTCTGTATGATACGAATTTTTTGTCGTTATACATTTTCATGAACTGTGACTGTGAAGTTGTGAGGCACTACACGTTTAGAATTTTGGGCAGTGTGTACGTTTCACGTATGTTACAATGCTTCTGATTGGACTGGCGATTTGCTACTAAACTCGGATTTGATTGGCCAGTAACCGTCAGCTGATCGAGAAGTCCCAGTAATGCTTTGGTTTGGTGTCGTTTTCGTTTCTTTGCTTCTTCTTTTTTTAATAATTTGTTTGTAACTTTTTACACATTTTTAAGCGATCTTTGATTTTGGATATCGAATTATTTGTTTCGTATCAATTTGGGATGGTTGTTTTTCTTTCTTTTGTATTTGGCTGCACGATAATAAGCAGTATTTTCTGGCATTTTGTATTCATTTCTTTCTTTTTCGTTCTCTTGACTTGTGTTCACATATTTAGTGGATTTGTTTTCTGTACATTTTTGATATTTTTTATGTTCTTTTTAAGCTTTTAATAAAAGTTTTGTCTGTCAAAATATTTGCTGTTCTTATTCTCAGTGGTTATTATTATTGGCCGTCTTTTTTCTGCGCATTCATACATTCAAATATGAATACCAATTGCAATATATTCCGAAATATAAGCAACGTTAAAGTCATAACAAATATTTGTAGTAAAAACACACAATCAGACTTGTTCGATTGTAGAATGTGTCTTTTGTTCCTTTTGAAAAATGTTTTTGTTGTTTTTTAATGGAACAACTTGTTTTAAATGTATTTGTTTCGTTTTCTTTATCCTTTTTCGGTTTTATTTTTTTGGCATTATTTTGTAGACATTTTAAAGATTTTGTGTTAAATCAGTGCTTTTCTCTCTCTCTCTCTCTCTCTCTCTCTCTCTCTCTCTCTCTCTCTCTCTCTCTCTCTCTCTCTGTCTTCCCTTTCTCTCTTTTTCATTCTCTCTCTCTCTCTCCCATTGTCTCTCTCAGTCTCTCGCTATCTCTCTCCCCTCTCTTTCATTTTTTTTAACTTTGGATTTTATTGGTCTTTTTCTCTTTCTATGTTTCTCGTTTTTTTCTCTCCTCATTATTGATTTATTTTGAAACATTGTGTATTGTAATACTATAGATGACCATGTATTTCAATGTTCATATCATTGTTGGCATCCAGTCTGAGATCTGTACTGTGGGATGCCAGACGATGGCTAACCATGGCGTTGTACAAACACGGTTGTCAGTGGTCAGAGAACAAAAGCCAGCAGCTCCTCTCCGCCATGTCTGATGACGTCACCGCTCA
>JAPXFY010000017.1:75446856-75461856 GCA_030674185.1 Monoplex corrugatus
GTATTCACAAGGTTTTATAGGTCTGCAATTAGCACTGTGTCATCTGCGTAACGAAGGTTGTTTATTATTTTTCCTCCAACTTTTATCCCAGGGCATTCTTCTAGGTCCCTCATAATGATTTCGCTCTAAAGTGAAAACAAATCTGGTGACAGAACATAACCCTGCCTGACCCCTCTTTGATATTTTAGAAATAGCTTATATCATTTTCTATTCTCATTGCTGCTGTTTATTCCCGATGTATGTTTCTGATTATTCTTAGATCTTTTCCATCAACATTGAGCCTTTCTAGTTGGGATCAATTCTTCGTGTCTTACCCGATCAAAAGCCTTGGTATAATCAACAAAGCATAAATGTAAATCTTTATTCAATTCGACTGACCTCTCTATGATAATTCTTAGGATGTATATGGCATTAACAGTTCTTTTTCCTTCGACAGATCTGTTATCCTCCAGAATTATGAAAAGTTAAGTAGGATGGAAAAGACACAGTTCTGGCAAATCTCCGTTCGGTGTTGGTGCTGTGCAGGGAACTCTGCACGTTGTTCAGCTTGTTTTCTCGGTCTGGTTGGTTCATTTCAAAGGGTGTGGACTCCAGATCTGATATCTCGAGTTCAGTCCCAACCTGTAACATTACAAACTGGCCTGTTGGCTGCCATCTTAATGTTTCCATCATTCTGGTGGTGTCAGCTTACTGTTTCATAGGTCCACTGGCCTGTTTGCTGCCCATCTTAATGTTTCCATCGTTCTGGTGCTGTCAGCTTACTGTTTCATAGGTCCACTGGCCTGTTTGCTGCCCATCTTAATGTTTCCATCGTTCTGGTGCTGTCAGCTTACTGTTTCATAGGTCCACTGGCCTGTTGGCTGCCCATCTTAATGTTTCCATCATTCTGGTGGTGTCAGCTTACTGTTTGATATGTCACTGGCCTGTTGGCTGCCCATCTTAATGTTTCCATCATTCTGGTGGTGTCAGCTTACTATTTGATATGTCACTGGCCTGTTGGCTGCCCATCTTAATGTGTCCATCATTCTGGTGGTGTCAGCTTACTGTTTGATATGTCCACTGGCCTGTTGGCTGCCCATCTTAATGTGTCCATCATTCTGGTGGTGTCAGCTTAGTGTTTCATAGGTCCACTGGCCTGTTGGCTGCCCATCTTAATGTGTCCATCATTCTGGTGGTGTCAGCTTAGTGTTTCATAGGTCCACTGGCCTGTTGGCTGCCCATCTTAATGTGTCCATCATTCTGGTGGTGTCAGCTTAGTGTTTCATAGGTCCACTGGCCTGTTGGCTGCCCATCTTAATGTTTCCATCATTCTGGTGGTGTCAGCTTACTGTTCCATAGGTCCACTGGCCTGTTGGCTGCCCATCTTAATGTTTCCATCATTCTGGTGGTGTAAGCTTAGTGTTTCATAGGTCCACTGGCCTGTTGGCTGCCAATTTTAATGTTTCCATCATTCTGGTGGTGTCACCTTACTGTTTCATAGGTCCACTGGCCTGTTGGCTGCCAATTTTAATGTTTCCATCATTCTGGTGGTGCCAGCTTAGTGTTTCATAGGTCCACTGGCCTGTTGGCTGCCAGTTTTAATGTTTCCATCATTATGGTGGTGTCAGCTTACTGTTTCATAGGTCCACTGGCCTGTTGGCTGCCAATTTTAATGTTTCCATCATTCTGGTGGTGCCAGCTTACTGTTTCATAGGTCCACTGGCCTGTTGGCTGCCCATCTTAATGTTTCCATCATTCTGGTGGTGTAAGCTTAGTGTTTCATAGGTCCACTGGCCTGTTGGCTGCCCATCTTAATGTTTCCATCATTCTGGTGGTGTAAGCTTAGTGTTTCATAGGTCCACTGGCCTGTTGGCTGCCAATTTTAATGTTTCCATCATTCTGGTGGTGCCAGCTTAGTGTTTCATAGGTCCACTGGCCTGTTGGCTGCCAATTTTAATGTTTCCATCATTCTGGTGGTGTCAGCTTACTGTTTCATAGGTCCACTGGCCTGTTGGCTGCCAATTTTAATGTTTCCATCATTCTGGTGGTGTCAGCTTGGTGTTTCATAGGTCCTTTCCTGCGCCCCCCTCCCCTGCTTCCCATTTTCACACACACACACACACACACACACACACACGCCCGCGCGCGCAACCACACACACACACACACACACACGCACACACACACACACACACACACGAACAGAGGAGAGAGAGAGAGAGAAAGAAAGAGAGAGAGAGAGAGAGAGAGAGAGACAATTACAAGCGAACACACACACACCACACCACACCATACCACCACACACACACACACACACACACACACACACACACACACACACACACACATACACACACAGACACGTACCACCACCACCACACCACACACACACCACCACCACCACCAGCAGACCACAAAATCATGCGCTCCAAAAAATGTACCCGCAGTCATACACAAGCAGCATACAAACTCCCAAAATGATACACACACACCAAGATAGAAACAGCGTCACGTATTTTATGATTTAAAGGACTTTATTGCAACAGTCACAGGCATTTCAATGAAAATTGTATCAATGTTACAGCTGACTTAAAACTGTTAGCCAGACTGAATGAAATCATTTTTTTATACAAATTTTGCTTCATCTCCATTCATTGTCATGTAATCGTAAAAGTTGAACTGACCACACACACACACACACACACACACACACATACGCACACACACACACACACACACACACACACCCCACACACACACACACACACACACACACACACACACACACTCACTCACCCACACACACACGCACACACACACACACCCGCCCGCACACACGCACGGACACACTCACAACACACACACAAACACACACACGCACAAACACACACACATTCATTATAAACCATCTATTGTCATATAAACATAAAAGTTCAACTGAAAACACACACACACACACACACACACACACACACACACACACACACACACACACACCAGTCTGTAATAAATCAGTGTTGAGACGATGTATCCATGCTATGTACAGTTTATGGCATAGAATGCGATCCGAACACACACCCCAACATAAAACCAACAGCCGATAGTCACGCAAACGAGCAGACAAACAGACTGACCTACTCGCAATGTTCAAAACAGAGGAGAGAGAAGATCTGTCCAAAAGATTTTATCACAGTCAAATGCACAAAAAAAAGAGATAATAATGATTATGATATAATAAAAAAAATAAACATGACAATGATAATAATAATGATAATAATAATAATGACAACAACAATAATAATAATAATACGAATGGTAATAATAATGATAATATTCAAAATAATAATAATTATAACAATAATAATAAGATTGATAAGAACAAGAATAACAGTAATATAACAATAGCAACAACAATAATAATAAGAACAAAAACAACATTCCTGATGATGATGATGATGATGATGATGATGACGACGACGACGATAAAAACACCGATTAACACAGTTTCAATTTTCAATGCTGTAGTTTCATCATCATCTCACCGATCGTCAACTTAACCCTTTCTCCACCCTCTCTCACTCTCTGGCACAGTTTAAAAGTTTTCTCTTGAAAAGAATTAAGTAAACAAATAGATGAATAGACAAAGAATGATGGACTGATGCTGTTCCTACCATCTCTGATTTCTTTCAAGACTTATTTTCATTCAGTTTATACAAAGTACTAAGAAAAAAACCGTCATCAACAAAGAAAGCCAACCGCATAAGAAGACTTCAAGTTCAACATATACGATATAAAAGAACCCATTTTCAATACAGGTCAACAAATATGCATGAAATACTATAATAATTTCAGTATAAATTTATACGGCACCAAATTTGACAACTCAAATCAAGGCACACCCACGCCGCAGACATACGCATGCGATCAACGCAGACCATCTTACACCACTCGAAACAAACAACAACAAAAAAACAAACAAAAAAGAAAAAAAAACAAAAAAAAAAACCCATACGAACTGATGGAAAGAGGCAGTTGCAGAACTCATTGTCGGGAAAGGAGGTGGGTTTTTAAATTGGATTTAAAAGCAGAAAGGGTAGGTGATAGACGAAGGGAGAATGGAAGTGTATTCCAGGCAGATGGTCCTGAAACAGCAAAAGAGAGTAAGAGTAAAAGAACAATATCTTTGATCTTGGTGTTTCTTTCTTGTCGTATATCACGTCAAGTCTTAACGACATTTCTTCCCAAACAAAGCACGTCACAGATGGGGACTTTTGTGCTCTAGGGGTGTGGTCGTTTGGGTGCAATTTCTGGTCTGATTTTGAGCTCTGCCTGCAAAATTCAGATGGCCATCTCAATGTCCACATCTTTACCGGACATCACACCAGCGGCGGTTATCTGTCATCACTGAGAGAACTGACCGCTGGCCGTGGGACGGAAGATTTCAGGGTCACTACTGTGACGCAAGACGGCTTAAGATTTCCACTGCGTGATTTGAAGCCAAAGGAACGCCTCTGGCCGTGACACCTACGACTCACATCAAACATTGTAGACTCCGGAAATTATACCAGGCCTCAACGCAAATTATTGCAGGCATTAACAGATATTATACAGGGCGTCAAGGGAAATTATAGACGGCCTCAACTATACAGGACCTCTACGGAAATCATAACAGGTCTCAACAGAAATTATCACGGGCCTCAACGAAATGTAGCCTGCCTCAACGGAAATTATAGCAGGTCTCAATGGAAATTCTAGCCTCAACAGAAATTATAGTAGGCATCAAGGGAATTTACAGTCCGATCCAATAGAAATTATAGCAGGCCTCAACAGAAATTATAGAGAGCCTCGACAAAATTACAGCAGGCCTCAACGAAAATTATAGTAGGCCTCAACAGAAATTATAGAGAGCCTCAACAAAAATTACAGCAGGCCTCAACGAAAATTATAGTAGGCCTCAACAGAAATTATAGAGAGCCTCAACAAAAATTACAGCTGGCCTCAACGAAACTTCGAACGAGCCTCAATGGAAATTATAGCACTCCTCAAAAGTTCAGTAGGTTAAGCGTCGGGTTCACGTGCTCATGGCTGTGGATTCGAAAAATAGGGATGCACTACATTAAGACTGCCCATCTTGACACAATTGTTGTTCTGATGGTGTCAGTATAGGACTAGATAGGTCCCCTACTTCTCCCACCTCCATAGGATGGTTATCACCTGAAGTGGGTGCTGACGTAAAAATGGACCCCATCAGTCAATTAATCTCATGAAATTACCTCGGCTTGAATCTCTCTCTCTCTCTCTTTCTCTCTCTAATCATGATAAAAGGTAAACTTCTGTCCTTTGAAATCACTAGATGCGATGGAGATGTAATGTTCGCATAGTAATGTCTTCATCATCATCTTCATCATCATCATCATCATCGTCGTCATCGTCATCATCATCATCATCATGTGCCTTGCGGCATGGCGTTGGCGATCATGGCCCTCCATACGAATCTATCTTTTGTCGCTGCAAGTACATCTCCCACCCTTTCTGTCTTCATCCACTCTGCAAATCCGTCCAATATTTTCTCCCTGGGGCTACCTGGGGCTCTTTTCCCCCCTCCAGCTTTCCTGTTGTGACTAGGTGCTCTAATTTCTCTTGCCTCATAATATGCCCTATACATGTTGTTTGTCTTTTCCTATATCTTCTTCATTACTGTAAGCACTTGAAATTTGATGAGCGCGGTAGTCAAGTGGTTAAGACATCAGACGTCCAATCAGAAGGTCTGGGGTTCGATCCTGCCTGGGTACCTCCCGCCTGGTGGGTAAAGGGTGGAGATTTTTCCCCCATCTTCCAGGTCAACATGTGTGTAGACATTTTTAGTGTCTAAATCCCTTTTAGTGTGTATGCGCTGGCAGAATTTCAAGTATGCTCATTACAAAAATCCTGTGAATTATGTCAGTGTGCAGTGACTTATGGCCAGAAGAAAACACTCAACATGGACGTCCACAAAGACGGATGCAGTAACAAACCGCCTGCACATCCCAGAAAAATCGATACGTTTGGGAAAGATAGAGAGAGAGCGAGAGAGAAAGAGAGAGAGAGAGAGAGAGGGAGAGAGAGAGAGAGCGAGCGAGAGAGAGAGCGAGAGAGAGAGAGAGGGAGCGAGAGAGAGCGAGAGAGAGAGAGAGCGAGTGAGAGAGAGGGAGGAGAAAGAGAGAGCGAGAGAGAGCGAGGAGAGAGAGAGAGAGCGATAGAGCGAGAGAGAGAGAGAGAGCGCGCGAGAGAGAGAGAGGGAGAGAGAGAAAGAGAGAGAGAGGAGCGAGAGAGCGAAAGAGAGAGAGAGAGGGAGCGAGAGAGCGAGAGAGAGAGAGAGCGAGAGAGAGAGAGAGAGAGGGAGAGAGAAAGAGAGCAAGAGAGAGAGAGGGAGAATATAAATTTGTTGACTTCGGATTACTAGATTTGATGTGATCATCCTCTTTTTAGCCATACATGCACTGAAATGAAAAAAATAAGAAGATAAATAATAAGTAAATCAACAAATTAGCTAACAAATGAAATAGATATTATATATATATATATATATATATATATATATATATATATATATATATATATATATATATATATATCGTTACATTTTGACAAGTCAGCACACTATGTCAAATTATGATTGAGGGTCCCCCTCTGGGGCAAAAGCTAATTATAAGAATATGAAAGCATGAAAAACATCTGGCTTGTCTAATATTCTTCAAAATAACATCTCTCTCTCTCTCTTTCCCTCTCTCTCTTCCTCCCTCACACACACACACACACACACACACACACACACACACACACACACACACACACACGCACGCACGCACACACACACACACACAGACTTGAGTCTCGTATTAAGATGATATTCAAAAACACACAAAAAACAAACGAATGAACAAAACAAAACAAAAAAAACCCCTGCAATGATAAATAAAATACAAGCAGTATATAAAACACTTCATAAAACTAAAAAAAAATCAACCTGTCATTTTAAGTACAATAAAAACATCAAAAACAAAACATTTCCGTGAAAATGGAAACAAACAAATTTTGCACCACTGACATCAGCGACCAGAGGAACAAAGACAGTGGTGTGAGAGTAATGATAATGGAAAAGATCATCGAACACATATGATGGAAGACAAAATTCTCCACACCATATTTTTGGTAATGATGAACACATTCAAGATTTATCAAGTCATGGTCTTAAGATCCCACAAGGATGCAGTTCTGAGGCTATGGTCAGGAACGTATTATTACCAGTCGCCGTGGCGTAGTGGTTAACGCAACGGACTATCGACTGGAAGGTTGTGGGTTCGAATCCCCATCAGTCCCTTCAAAAATCATTGTGGGCTTTTTTGGCTCTAACCGGCTCTAACCCAGAGTTGGGCGTGCTATGGGCTCATTGGGAAGACTGGGACCACACGGTCGAGTCTCATCCACTTCACGAATGCGTCGTTGAGGGTGTTTGCTCAAATTTCCTGACCAGCACTGCAGGTGTCTGATTTCTCGGGCCTGGTTGACTCAAGGATATATTATGATAGTAAGCGTAGAGTACAGCCCTGTCACCCAGTCTCAATCCTAGATGGAACTCCACATCATCGTGGTCATCACCTTCATCGTCATCACCATCATCATCATCATCATCATCATTAGAAGCATTGTAAAACCTTTTCCTGGTTTTTGTGACTATGAATGGGCGTGGAAAAAGACAGACACGCAAAGAAAAAGAACACATTATCAATTTATCAAATCATGGTCATAGCACTCTCTCTCTCTTCCTCTCTCTCTCTCGCCCGATCTCCCTCCCTCCCTCTCCCTCTCTTGCAAAATTCCCTCTATACACACGTCCATGAAGCCATGTGCAAATATTCAAAACGATGTAGTCAAATCATAGATCTCAATGTCTTTTGATTCTGTCGCCACAATTTCAGAATGCAATGTCACCTGGTGTTGTCTGGAAGTTTGTCTGTTCTCCTGGAACACACCGAGTCCCAGAACTAGTCCTTTAATTTTATTTTTCTCTCGAAATACCTATGGTCCACGAGTCTTCTCTGTTTCTGGTCCACTCTCCTGGAACAAACTTCCTCTCTCAGTCCGTCAGCAACCTACTTTTGTCTCCTTCAAGTCCGCTCTCAAAACTCACCTTTTCTCCTCTGCATAAAATCCTGACCTCACTCAACCCCCTCTGCAGCCTGTCTCCACTCGGTGGGGAATCACATTGTAATATATAATTGTATATAATATGCTCTCTATAATTTTCCATTGCTTTTATTCTGTTTCCCCATTTATAGCCATGTGTGTGTGTGTGTGTGTGTGTGTGTGTGTGTGTGTGTGTGTGTGTGTGTGTGTGTGTGTGTGTGTGTGTGTGTGTGCATGTGTGTGCGTGCGTGCGTGCGTGTGTGTCTGTTCAGAGCTCTCTCTCTCTTCACAGTTATAGCTGAAAACATTCTACTTAATCACTGAGTTACTTCACAAATATCCCCCCCCACCCCCCAAAAAAAAAAAAGGTAAAAATCGAAATTAAAATGTACCTAAGCATTCGTGTGTCTTCATACTAATACGGAAAACAATCTATCTAATCACTCTTGTGTCTCTTCACAATTATCCCGGGAAATGTTTTACTTTGTCACTCTTGTATCTTCACATTTGTTCTGAAAAACATTCACAATTATTCTTAAACACAGTCTTCCTAATCACTCAGCATCTTCATATTTATTCTGAAAAACATTCTACCTAATCAGTCACGTATCTTCACAGTTATCCTCGGCAAATTAGTGTACACACCAGATCTACACAGTCATGGCAGAATCGTTGGTAGTCCTCATGTGGAAGATGCCTGACTGAGGGGCAGACTGAGTCCTGGCACAACACAGCAGCCTGACCAGGTTCTGACGGACCTCCGTGAACCTCCAGCAGAAGATGAAGGGCGTGAAGATCCCGTGAGCTGAGGCGAACAGCCAGACGAAGGCCAACAACTGACCTTGACAGGAATCCGCCATGTAAGGCCTGACAGCCAGGTTGCCCTGCACGAGCAACACGGGGAAGTAGAGCAGCAGGAAGGGCACGACCACGGTCAAGGTCGTGATGGCCGCCTTGGCGTTCATCTTCAGAAAGCGGTTAGAGTTCCGCGTGCTGAAGACGTTGGGGTAGATCTTGACAATCTGGCACCGCGCTGAGCGGAAGATGAGCAGCTCGGACACGATGATGACGGCGATGAAGACGCAGCGGACGACGGTGAGGACCATGTAGGTCCTCTGGGAGGCGATGTGGATGAAGCTGCACTCCGCGCAGGTGTCCTGAGTGTCCAGGTAGGCCGTGAGCACAAACAGGACGGGCAGGAACCAGATGGCGACCAGTGCCACCCTCACCCTCTTCTTGGTCACCAGTTCTACGTACCGGAAGGGGAAATGCAGGGCTATACATCTGTCCAGACACAACGCGCACACGGACAGTATGGCGACGAAGTTGAGGTAAGTTATGCCCACGTACCTCAAGTGACATTCGAAAGTTAAAGAGTCGGAAGCCATGAGGATTTCCGCGCTGTAGCGGTAGCAGCACCACATCCCCGTGAACAGCTCCGCCACGGCCAAGGAGCTGATGAAGCGATGGATGGCAGTCTGCATCCGCTTGACGTACCACAAGGCCAGCAGGCTGAGGGTGTTCTCCCCTACCATCAGCAAGCCGAAGGTGATACGTATCCACGGCAAGGCCAACACGAAGGAGTTGGTGGGACTGCAGGTGGACCCATCGTCCCCCTCAGCTAACGTGGCGTTCAGCAAAGACGTGTTGAAATCTGTGGTGGAGGACAGTACCGTAGCCGAGGTGGTTGTTGTTGATGATGCTAATAATGATGATGATGATGATGATGGTATCGCCGTTGATAATGATGACGATGTGGAGGAGATGTTGTTGAAGGGTTCCAGGGACGAGTTGGACGTGCCGTTGAAGAGGTCTTGGTGGAAGGGGGACTGGTATTGAGACATGAGTTGCCAGATGGTGGGCAGAGCTTTGGACATAACATCTATCGTCTGTTCTGCATCTGCCTCGTCTGTCGAGGAGGGCACTGCCACACACAGAAAAAAATGACAAATTCCAGCTTTCAGTATGATTAATAACAATAAACGCTTCAATCATTTATGACGCTTAATCTTCAAAAATCCAGGATACTTACAATATCGGAAATACGTAATACAGAAAACAAAAAACGCACAAGCCAAAAAACACCAACACCAAGTCATGCAATAATTACACACGCACACACGCACGCACGCACAGCACACACACACACACACACACACGCACAGACACACACACAGAGCCAGAGCGAGAGAGAGAGAGAGAGAGAGAGACAGACAGACAGACAGACAGACTGATAGGCGGAGAGAGACAGAGGGGGAGAGAGAATGACAGAGAGAGAGAGAGAGGGGGGGGGTAAGAGAGACAGAGACAAAGACAAGGAGAGAGAAAGGAAGAACGAGAAGGATAACGAGGGAGTGAGAGAAAGAGACAGACAGAGAGAGAGAGAGAGAGAGAGACAGACAGACAGAGAGAGAGAGAGAGAGAGAGAGAGAGAGAGATCGCACACACAAATCCGGTATCCCCTTCCCCCCACACAGACAAAAGAGCGACAGAGAAAAAGAGACAGGGACAGAAAGAAAGAGAAAAGAAAGAAAGAAAGAAAGAGAAGAAAAAAGCAGACGAAGGAGAAAAGAAAGGGCGATAATTCAACGTGTCACATGACAAAATGTGACGCACGGTGCACCATGGGAGCCACTAAACGTCACTCTGCATGCAGTTCACCTCTTGACATACATCACCTCGATTTTTAATGTTGCCATCATTCTGGTGGTGTTAGCTTAACTCTTTCACTGCCACAGGCTACAGTGCTTTAGGACATCACAATTTTCTTTAAAATTAACTTCTTTATATTCGGTTTTTGTTTTACTAACAAACGGACATCAAACATATAATGCGGTGACGAAAAATGATACGAAATAATATACATATGACAAAAAAAATATTGTTGACATATAAACATCATATAACATACAGAATATACATACTGATATTTTATACATTAGAGGTTTAAAAGAGAACATCAAGATCCAAGCACGTGCAAGGATATCAGAGTTGTAATCAGAAGTTCTGGGATCCACAAGACTTGTAAGTAAAAGATTTCCAATTTCCCAGATAGGAATGAGTTTGTTCCCCACCTAAGGATTTTCGAGTTTGCAGCTTGTTCCAGAGCGATTCATCCTGAAGGTCTGTGTTCTACATGTCTTGTGGGTAAAAGAAGGAGATTCCCGATTTCCCAGATACGAGTTTGGACCCAACCTAAGGATTTTCGAGTTTAGATCTTGTTCCAGAGCGATTCATCCCGAAGGTCGAGTTCTACATGTCTTGCGAATGAAAGGTGGAGATTTTCGATTTCCCAGACATGAACGAGTTGGACCCAATGTAAGGATTTTCGAGTTTGCAGTTTGTTCTATTAGAAATTCATCCCAGGTAAAAGTCAGGGATTTCCGATTTCTCAAACACGAGTTTGGATCCAACCGAATTTTTTTCGAGTTTGGAATTTGTTCCAGAGAGATTCATCGCACTCGGGTGATTCCATACGCGCTTCACCCAAATCCGTCATCAATTATCTGGCAGACTCCCTGAGCCTAGGCAAAACCTTATGCGCTGGTATGGTCTTGAAATGGGGAGAGGAGAGGCTGAAAGGGACCTACGAAACATTAAGCTAACACCACCAGAATGATGGCAACATTAAGGCGGGCAGCCAACAGGCCAGTGTTTAATGTTGCGGGCTGGAATTGAACTCCGGATGTCAGATCTTCAGTGCACGGCTCTGTGAAAAGAACCAACCATCCCCCCTCCCCCGACCCCCGTAAAAGGCTGGAGATTTTTTTTTAATTTCCATCTCCTACATGAACATAGAACCAATACTGTTGTACGGATGCGAGGCGTGGACAGTCAACAAACAAAGCCAGAACAAGATTGAGGCAGCCGAGATGTGGTTTCTAAGAAGAATGTTGAGAGTTCCAAAGAACAGCAAAGAAAACAAACGAGACAGTCTTGATAGAGGCAGACACAAGTAGATCACTCACAAGGAAGATTAGGAAAAGACAGGCAACATTTATAGGCCATTTTATGATGACGATGACGATGACGATGACGACGATGATAATAATGATGATGATGATGATGATGATGATGATGATGTTAGTAATATAATTGTGACCTCCCACCATGAAATCAGTCTTAACTCGCAGTCAGTCGAATAGCACTAGGAGCTGAAATGGTGACTGAGGGTCTATCTGGGGTGTTTTGACTTTCTCAAAATTGATTTCTGCAGACTATAATCTATCCCCCACAGAAATTTTTTTCTTGAAAAAATATTATTAATCAATATAAAATGGTATTTTAATGCACTGATCGCAGCAGAAATAACGCAATTTCCTACCAAAAGTATCTCTTTTTGTCTCTTATTATGAACCGTAACCTGTACAGTACCCGCACATGTAATATACTGACGGAAAGCTCTTTGGTGCACCTTTCAGATAATGACAGCGAAAATTAGAAACAAACTGGGTCAAATCCACCATATAAAGAAATTTAAGGAAAATGTGTAGGAGAGCACACAAAAACTTTAGAGGCCGTTTTCTCAAAATGGCCGTCATACAACTTAATGACTTTAAACATACATAACTTCTACATTTTTTTTAGTACAAGCTTTATTCAAGCACCAAAATAATCAGCAGAATATACACTTTCCAGTGACATGTATATCTCAAAATGCCCAAAATGCTAGTTAAGACTGATTTCATGGTGGGAGGTCACATATACAAGTAGTAGTGTGTGGTACCTGCCCAGTGGCATATATTTCAGACTTCATTCTGGAACACACCGATCGCTTTTCAGTTTAGTGACTATGAAACTTACAAGACTATTGCTACAATGTATACAATTGTGTCGATTAAAAAGAAACCTTCAAGCAAAACTTTTAGTAGTATAATAGTAGTAGTAGTTTAAGTTGCAAGGGGAGAAGTGGTTAAGACATCAGACGTCCAATCGGAAGGTCTGGGGTTCGATCCTGCCTGGGTACCTCCCGCCTGGTGGGTAAAGGGTGGAGACTTTTTCCCATCTCCCAGGTCAACATGTGTGCAGACCTGTTATGTCTAAACCTCCTTCGTGTGTACTCGCATGCAGGATAATAACTATGCACGTTAAAGATCCCGTAAGTCATTTCAGTGTCCAGCGCTTATGGTCTGGCATACTCCATTCTTGTATGCGTGCACCTGACAGCATAGGGTGGACAAATCAATGTGCATGAACACATCCGGAAAAAAAAAATGGAATGAAAAACAAAAATCCTACCCATACTTACTGCTTGCCAAATCACCTCACAAAACTCCTCAAGAAAACTCCAAGAAGAAAACCGAAAAAGAGAAATCCAAAAAGAAATCCAAAAAGACAAAATCCAAGCAAAGAAATCCAGAAACAGAAATCCAAGAAGAGAAATCCAAGAATTCCAAACGGTGAAACTATCTTCAGAAATCCAAAAAGAAATCCAAAAAGACAAATCCAAGCAGAGAAATCCAAAAACAGAAATCCAAGAAAGAAATCCAAGAATTCCAAACGGTGAAACTATCCTCAGCAATCCAAAAAGAAATCCAAAAAAGACAAATGCAAGCAGAGAAATCCAAAAACAGAAATCCAAGAAGAGAAATCCAAGTAAATCCAAAACAGGTGAAAAACTATCCACTACCAGGTCCTACTCACACAAAAATGGACTGCTAATAGAGACATAAGAAACCGTTATACGACCTACCACACGGTCAATCGCTATTGTACGGTTTCCGTGGGACGCCATGAATCACCCTGGAATGTCAACACTTGAAAAGTTCAAATCTGTCAATCAAATCTCAGAGCGTTAACCAGTTTACCGTGGCACATAGGGATTGTGGGCGGGGGTGGGTGGGGGTGGCGTTAAGGAGTAAAGGGAGAGATTATCTGGTAAGATGGGGGTAGGACCAGTCGCCGTGGTGTAGTGGTTAGCGCAACGGACTACGCTGGGAAGGTGTGGGTTCGGAGTCCCACGCCTTTCAAAAATCATGGAGGGTGTGGTTTTTTTCGCTTTTTTTCTGTTTCCCCCCCCCCCCCCCCCTGAAACCGCTTCCTCCGAGTGTGCGTCATGGGTTCATTTGGGAATTTGGACCTTACATCGAGTCTCATCACTTCACGGATGTGTCACTGAGATTGTTGCTCAAATCTTCTAACCAGCACCGCAGGTGTGAGTATCTTTCGGGCTTGGTTGACGCCAGGATATATTGTGATAGTAAGCGTGGAGTACAGCTCTGTCGCGCAGTTTCAATCCTGGATGGATCTCTCTAGCATCATGATTATCATCCTCATCGTCATCATCATCATCATCGCATTGTAAAAACTGTCCCAGCTTTTGTGGTTATTAAGGTAACCTCCCTGAGTGCAATGATCTATAAAAAAAAAAAAGTGGGTCGGGGGAGATAATTATGTAGATAAAATCTGCATGTGTGTGTGTGTGTGTGTGTGTGGCTGTGTGTGTGTGTGAGTGGCTGTCTGTGTGGCTGTGTGTGTGTGTGTGGCTGTGTGTGTGGCTGTGTGTGTGTGTGTGGTGTGTGTGTGTGTGTGTTTGTGTGTGTGTGTGTGTGTGTGTGTGTGTGTGTGTGTGTGTGTGTGGGGTGCTGTGTGTGTTGTGTGTGTGTGTGTGTGTGTGTGTGTGTGTGTGTGTGTGGTGTGTGTGTGTGGCTGTGTGTGGCTGTGTGTTAACTCGGTGTGTTCAAGTCACTGAGACATCAGCGCACAGGTTTACAAATGAAAAGGAAGTAGGAGAAGAGGGAGTGAGCAAGCGAACGAGCAAGAGAGAAAGAGAGAGAGGAGCGAGAGAGAGAAACAGCGAGACAGACAGAGAGGGGGGAAGAGACAAACAGGCAGACAGACAGAGACAGAGACAGA
>JAPXFY010000017.1:75476856-75479356 GCA_030674185.1 Monoplex corrugatus
TTGTACAAAATAAATGACGCTTTCCTCATAATGTTTCTCGTTTGGATGCCAGGAAGATAACTAAGCCGAAACTGACGCGGACATTTATAGAACAGGTTTTTTATTGCCATTGCTATTGATATTGTTCAGACTTTTTATTGCCATTGTTATTGTTGTTGTTATTGCTATTATTGTTACTGCCATTGCTATTGATATTGTTCAAGCTTTTTATTGCCATTGTTATTGTTGTTGTTATTGCTATTGTTATTGTTATTGCCATTGCTATTGATATTGTTCAAGCTTTTTATTGCCATTGTTATTGTTGTTGTTATTGCTATTGTTATTGTTATTGCCATTGCTATTGATATTGTTCAGGCTTTTTATTGCCATTGTTATTGTTGTTATTATTGCTATTGTTCTTGTTATTGCCACTGCTATTGATGTTGTTACTGTCTCTGTTATTGTTATCGTTCTTTAAAGCCCGGTTGACTATCAGGGCTGTAATCATCTGAAAATGTACACGGTACCTCAGTGAGAAAAAAAACACACAAAAACAACAACAAAAAACAGACAAGGAATATTATGAATACATATACATATACATAATACATATATATAATATATTATAATATATATAATATATATAAATATATATATCAATGCATTCAGGACTGTTTTTCTCATTGTTAATTTTGTTAAATGACCACCCGACTACACAGTCACAGCAGGGCTATGAAAATCTTATCAGAGAGAGAGAGACAGACAGAGAGACAGACAGACAGAGAGATAGATATATAGACAGCGACAGACAGAGAAAAAAAAAAGAGAGAGAGAGAGAGAGAAACAGAGACAGGCAGACAGACAGACAGAGACAGACAGACAGACATACAAACACAGACAGCAGACAGACAGACAGCCAGCAGCCAAGACTGAAAAACAGAAAAAGACCGCGTGAGTGCGTGTACGTTTCACACGAAGACAAGATTTATATGCATACCCGCCCCAACCCCCAACCCCCAAATGTACACATGTCTATGTCATGTGCGTTGGCCACAGCCGGACAATTAATTACGAACGATAATTCTAACACAAAGTATAAAGTAAATGGCTCGTCGAGAAGACAGACAACGCTGAATGAGTCAAAAAAACTGGGCACACTTCATCAAGTGTGTGAAGGCCGCTCCTTCGATTGTCCCCCCCTCCCACCACCCCCCAACAACACACAGCTTATCATTTGTCTTCAGGGTTCCCCCCCCCCCCCTCCACCTCGGGGTTCCATCTCCCTCAAACATTATCATGGCAAAGTGGTTGGCTTCTTTTCGTAGAACTGTGGACTCCAAAGATCTGATAGCTCTGGTTCAATTTTAGTCCGTAACATAAAAACAACACAAACAAAACAAAACAAAACAACAACAAACAAAAAATAAACCACCACCACACACCAAAAACAAAAAACAAAGACAAAACAAAAGAAAGAAAGAAACAAAAAACAATTCAAGAAACAAAAACCTGGCCTATTTCGCTGGCGCATCTGAATGTTTCCATCATTCTGGTGGTTTGTTTGTTGTTTGCTTGTTTGTTTTGTATTATCGTCCCAGCGTGTTAACGATTAGGGACTGTCTTGAGGATGAACTGTGTCATATAATTTGAGGAAGGAGAATGATGTCTGTATTCTGGTGGTGTCGCTTAGTGTTTATAGGTCCCTTCTCCCCCCCCCCCTTCTCCCCCCCTCCCCCCACATACTCTCATTTCAAGACCTTGCAAGTGCACAGGTTTAGAAAGTCAGTCAGCCCATTATGAATTTGTTATTAGTATTATTTATCATCATGTGACACCTGAGTCCATGGCGGTTTAAAATAAAACAAAACAAAATACAGTAAGATAAAATAAGATAAAATAAAATAAAATAAAATAAAATAAAACATAAATGAATAAACAGGTAAAAAAACAAATAAATGAATGGATAAATAAACAAATAAATTGAAATAAATAAATAAAATAACTAAACTAAACTAAACTAACCAAAACTAAAATAAAATAAATAAAAACAAAATAAAATGAACAAATAAGTAAACAGATAACTAAATAACAAAATAAATAAACAAAGAAGAAATAAAAATGAATGAATTAATCAAATAAATAAATTAATGAAAGAAAATGAAATAACATAAAATAAAACAAAATGAAATAAAAAATAAAATAATACACAGACAAACAAAAAATAGAGTAAAGAAACGAAAACAGCCAAAAAAGGGGAAAAAACCTAACTTTCTGATGACACTGCAAGTCACGTACACTCCTATGACTTGCCACACACTTCGACGCAGAATGGGAAAGAAAAGGGACAGGGGGGGATTAGGACGTGGGATGATGAAGAAAAGAAAGGAAGGGAGGGATGGAGGGAGGGAGGGAGGGATCAGGGAATCCCTCCAGTCAAATGTCGGTGAGGGATGAGTCAAAACGCGTGCAGGTGTTGCGTCAAAATGACGACACGGCGTGGTGTCGATGAAATCTACGTAAC
>JAPXFY010000017.1:75489356-75494356 GCA_030674185.1 Monoplex corrugatus
TTTGTACTGTACATGTATGCGCTTTGATACAGGGAGCCAGTGAAGTTGTGTCAGGAGAGGAGATATGTGGTCAGCTTTTTTCTTTTTGAGTACAAGGCGTACAGCATTGTTTTGAATGCGCTGTAGGATGTGGATGGTAGAGGCAGGAAGACCAGATAGGAGTGAATTGCAATAGTCAATGCGAGACATTATGAAGGAGAGAACGAGTTTTGCAGTTGTTTCGACAGAGAGATACTTCCTGATCAGGCTTATACGATGGAGGTAAGTAGTAGTAGTAGTAGTAGTAGCAGCAGAAGCAGAAGCAGCAGCAGCAGTAGTAGTAGTAGTTGTTCTTGATGTATCATCATCATTGTCATCATTGTCATGATTATCATTATTATTATTATTATTATTATTATTGTCGTTTGTTGTTATTTTTGTTGTAATATTGTTATATTATCATTATTATTGTTTATATCAATAAGCGCTTTTCGAACTGTCCCCAGGTTGTGTGAGCCAGATGTTCACGCAAGGACAGCACACAAAGCAGAGTTACCGATCTTTGTCTTTATGTCTCTGTGCAGTAGACAGAGGTGTCAAGCGATGCGTTAACCCCTAAAGGCGACGTCACGCGGTGCAGCCGCAACTAAAGGGCCATAACGCTGTCAGCATCCCTGACGTCCGCCGGATGTCACAGACTGGGTTGAACTGAAGCCCGTGAAACATGAAGGTCAGCGTTCTTTGTTTGGTTGGTTTGGTTTGGTTTGTTTTGTTTTGTTTTTGATGCATCCTGATTTTCTGGGATGTTTATATGCTTGCTGATTGCACACACTGCGCAGGTGGTATGTTCCTGTGCGGTCTGCGTGCTTCGTCTTTGGTGAGCCGTGTGTGATGTGCTCGGTGTTTCTCAACTTACCCTAACCCTTTGACTTCCGCACTCTTATCCACCAACTGCAAAAACTTAACCCTTTGTTTCCCACAGGAAGCTGGTGGATAGGGTGAGGGATGCAAATGGGGGGGGGGGGGGAGCGATTCAAAGTGTTAAGTTTTTGTTCTGCTGGCATGGTTGGCAATGAGGATGCTGGTGGACAGGGTGCGGGAGTCAAAGGGTTAAGTTTTTGCTCTGCTGGTATGATTGGCAATGCAGCATGCTGGTGGACAGGGTGCGGGAGTCAAAGGGTTAAGGTTTTGTTTTGCTAGCATGGTTGGCAATGCAGCATGCTGGTGGACAGGGTGCGGGAGTCAAAGGATTAAGTCACCGGCACTTACATGTCTTACAGGATCTTAAACGTGCATATGTTGATGATTTTCATAGTGTCCACATTGTTACTGCTATTTTTGTTTAAAGCCAACCGACTGCGTAGAGATAATCAGGGCTATAACGGTTTCAAAACATACACAATACTTCAACAGGAAAAAAACGGAAAAGAAAATTAAGTATATGTGTCAAAACATTCGCCCACATAATCTAAAGAGACACCCCTGGTGTTGACCACTCCCGTCCAATTTATCACTCGGGGGAATTGAAAACATTCCTGAATACAAAATGTAAACATAACCAAGGACACTAAAAAATACGAACCCCCCCCCCCCCCCCCCAGGTCTAAATGACTTAAAATTGCTTCCGCATATCTAATTTTCCTAGAGCCAAAAATGCACTTAATACATGTACCCAATTATCAATCCCAGGAGAAAGTATGTAAGACTTTATCGAACACATACAGGTGAATGGACCAGCAAGGCAGAAAATGATAGGAAAAAATGACAGAAAGCAAAGAAACAAGGCAGAAACAAAGAGAACGACAGAAACGAGGAAATTTCCAGTACAGAATTTTCAGAAGGTGGGGAGATACTATTTATACTGAAAGAGCCCCCAGCATCCTCCCCCCCCCCCCCCCCGGGGTGGGGGGACATCAGTTTGATTTGATCACGGCAATATCACTAACGTGACCGTTGTTTTGAAACATTTATATTGATCGGTACTCTCAGTGTAGACCTGATTGCTGTTTCGTACTGAATTATCAATAGTCCGTGATTTGGGATTGCACGTCTCTCCTCCACTGTTTTCGACATGGTTGGGGGAAAAAGGAGAGGCCCTGGACAAAGAGCATACCTACAGTAGGTCTCTTTGGCTTGGATGTGTAACACAGCCGAGCACGAGGGCCATCTCAGGGTTAGAAAGGAATGCGGCAAAGTTGCAGAAAGAAAGAAGAAAGTAAAAAAACCGTGTCCGATTGTTTGTCTGTCTGTCTATCTGTCTCTCTCCTTCCCCCTCTCTCTGTCTGTCTGTGTCTCTGTGTATGAGCACACACACACACACACACACACACACACACACACACACACACACACACACGCACACACACATATATATATATGTATATGTATATATGTATATATATACACATATATATGTACATATATGTACATATGGATATGTGTATATGTATATGTATGTATATGTAAATACAAGACAGTAAATTGTACAGTGAGGTTTTAATCATTAATCTTAGGAAGACAATTTGCATAATATCCTTGGCGGATCCGGTACGAATGTACACAAGTATCATCTAGGAACAGTCGACTGTTAAATGTGTGTGTGTGTGTGTGTGTGTGTGTGTGTGTGTGTGTGTGTGTGTGTGTGTGTGTGTGTGTGTGTGTTTGAGTGAGTGTGTGTGTACGTGAGTGTGTGTGTATGTATGTGTGTGTGAGTATGTGTGTGTACATGAGTGTGTGTATGTTTGTGTGTGTGTGTGTGTATGTTTGTGTGTGTGTATGTTTGTGTGTGTATGTGTGTGTTATGTTTGTGTGTGTGTGTGTGTGTGTGTGTGTGAGTGAGTGTGTGTGTATGTTTGTGTGTGTGTGTGTGTGTGTGTATGCGAGTGAGTGTGTGTGTGTGTGTGTATGTATGTTTGTGTGTGTATGTGAGTGAGTGTGTGTGTATGTGTGTGTGTGGGTGTGTGAAAAGAGAGAGAGAGAGTGTGTGTGTGTGTGTGTGTGTGTATGCGTGCGCGTGCGCAGCATATATATGTGTGTTTGTGCGTATGTATACGTGCGTGCGTGCTTATACTGAGTGTATTATTTCATGTGTGTGTGTGTGTTCACATGTACAACCCCCACAATAATGAATGAAAAACACATGTTAATTTTCACGAGCTATGTTAATGCTACGTTACTGTATTCGTGTATTCATCTGACTGTCTTTGTGCTGTGTTAATGTATTTACCTGGCAACCCCCCCCCCCCTACCCCTCCACACTTGTTTAAAGCGTAAAAACATAATCTTTGACCTGGAGTGTTTGTCCTGTATAAATGGAATTATTATCATTATTGTCATGGTGATGATGATGATGATGATTGATGATGGTGATGATGATGATTGTGATGATGATTTTTGATGATGATATTGTTTTTGTTGCGTGTTGTTGTTAAGTACATGTAATGCTACCGTAATTCTTCTTGTGGTTGTTCTTGATTACTACTACTAAAATTCTTCTTCTTCTTCTACTTCTTCTTCTTCTACTTCTTCTACTTCTTCTTCTTCTACTTCTTCTTCTTCTCTTCTTCTTCTTCTTCTTCTTCTCTTCTTCTTCTTCTTCTTCTTCTTCTTCTTCTTCTTCTTCTTCTTTCTTCTTTCTTCTTCTTCTTTCTCTTCTTCTTCTTCTTCTCTTCTTCTTCTTCTTCTTCTCTTCTTCTTTTCTCTCTTTTCTTCTTCTTCTTTCTCTTCTTCTTTTTCTTCTTCTTCTTCTTCCTTCTCTTCTTCTTCTTGTTACTTTCTTCTTCTTCTCTTCTTTCTTCTTCTTCTTCTTCTTCTTCTCTTCTTCTTCTTTCTCTCTTCTTCTTCTTCTTCTTCTTCTTCTCTTCTTCTTCTTCTTCTTCTTCTTCTTCTTCTTCTTCTCTTCTTCTTCTTTCTTCTCTTCATTCTCTTCTTCTTCTTCTTCTTCTTCTTCTTCTTTCTTTCTTCTTCTTTCTTCTCTCTTCTTCTCTTCTTCTTCTTTCTTCTTCTTCTTCCTTCTTCTTCTTCTTTTCTTCTTCTTCTTCTCTTCTCTTCTTCTTCTTCTTCTTCTTCTTCTTCTTCTTCTTCTTCTTCTTCTTCTTCCCTTCTTCTTCTTTACTTCTTCTTCTTCTTCTTCTTCTTTCTTCTTTCTTCTTCTTCTTCTTCTTCTTCTTCTTTTCTTCTTCTTCTTCTTCTTCTTCTTTATACTTCTTCTTTCTTCTTTTCTCTTCTTCTTCTTCTTCTTTCTTCTTCTTCTTCTTCTTTCTTCTTCTTTCTTCTTCTTCTTATCTTCTTCTTCTTCTTCTTCTTCTTCTTCTTCTTCTTCTTCTTTTTTTTTCTTTCTTTTCTTTCTCTTCTTTTTCTCTTCTTTTCTTTTTTTTTTTCTTTCTTTTTCTTTTCTTCTTTTCTTTCTTTTTCTTTTTTTTTTTTTCTTTCTCTTTTTTTTCTTCTTTTCTTTTTTTTCTTCTTTCTTCTTTTTTTTTCTTTTCTTCCCTCTTTTCTTTTCTCTTCTTCCTCTTCTTCTTTTTCTTTTCTTTCTTTTCTTCTTTCTTTTTTTCTCTCTTCTTTCTTTCTCTTCTTTTTTCCTTCTTCTTTTTCTTTTCTTTCTTCTCTTCCTCTTTTTTTCTTTTTTCTCTTCTTTTTCCTCCTCTTTTTCTTTCTTTTTTTTCCCTTTCCTTTTTTTTCTTTTTTCTCTTCTTTTTTTTCTTTTTTTTTTCTTTTCTTCTTTTTTTTTTTCCTTTTTTTTCTTTTCTCTTTTTCTTTTTTCCCTCTTTTTCTTCTTTTTTTTTTTTCTTTTTTTTCTTCTTTCTTTCTTTTTTCTTTTTTCTTCTTCTTTCTTTTTTTTTCTTCTCTTTTTTTCTTCATCTTTTTTTTTTTTTTTTTTTTCTTTTTTTTTTTTTTCTTTTTTCTTTCCTTTTTTTTTTTTCCTTTCTTTCTTTTTTTTCTCTTTTTTTTTTTTTTTCTCCTTTTCTTTTTTCTTTTTTTTTTTTTTTTTCTTTTTTTTTCTTTTTTTTTTTTCTTCTTCT
>JAPXFY010000017.1:75496856-75499356 GCA_030674185.1 Monoplex corrugatus
ATCCATTCGTATGTATTCATGTGTGTATACGAGGTCTGTATTTCTGTATGTGTGCACGCGTCTGCTTGTGTGTATGCGTGCAGGAACACGTTCTAAAGAATACTTGTGTTTTTGGTTGTTGTTTTTTTATATCAGATATGGTAAGGTGGTCTTTGTCGATTGTATGCGTATGCCTGGTGCGTGAGTGCGCTTTGATCTGAATTGTCAAGATTTGGCGCCGTCAGAATAATGTAATTGAATTGAATAGGCACTAGCTTACACACATGTAAGCTAAGCCCAGGACAAAAAGAGATAGATAAATCAATAGACAGTAATAATGATAAAAATGATGATGACGATAATAACAACAACAACAATAATAATAAAGACAATAAGAAAAATAATAATTATAATAATAATAATAATAATAGACAATGACAATGATAATAATAAGAAGAATAACAATAACAGTAATAACAATAACAATAACTATAATAATAAAAGAGACATTTAATCATTTGTCTCCGTCATCATATCGACCAGCTGCAAAAACAATATTAACCCTTTCAGTCCTTCATTTTATTCACCAACTGTAAAAAAAATCAGTCTTGTCACTTCTTCACCCTAGCTATGTGAATTTTGATTCCACCTAGATATTATGAAAATTGAAATCTGTTTCAGCTGTCATTGCTTTTTTCGTCAAAAAAATGAAGATAACATCCAGAAACTGCATAAATTTCGAAAGAGACTTGAAGAAATTGCATCTTCATCTTCACCTTCACCTATTCCGGAATCTTGAAGACTGTTGGGGCGCCACAGAAGACTTCGTAAGCAGGTTCCTCCATTCCTCCCGGTTCTGAGACGTTCCTAGGCAGTTGCTGAGTGTGAGGCCAGTCCATTCACTGATGTTGTCCTCCAGTGTGAGGCCAGTCCATTCACTGATGTTGTCCTCCAGTGTGAGGCCAATCCATTCACTGATGTTGTCCTCCAGTGTGAGGCCAGTCACTGATGGTGTCCTTCAGTGTGAGGCCAGTCCATTCACTGATGTTGTCCTCCAGTGTGAGGCCAGTCACTGATGTTGTCCTCCAGTGTGAGGCCAGTCCATTCACTGATGGTGTCCTTCAGTGTGAGGCCAGTCCATTCACTGATGTTGTCCTCCAGTGTGAGGCCAGTCACTGATGGTGTCCTCCAGTGTGAGGCCAGCCCATTCACTGATGTTGTCCTCCAGTGTGAGGCCAGTCACTGATGTTGTCCTCCAGTGTGAGGCCAGTCCATTCACTGATGGTGTCCTTCAGTGTGAGGCCAGTCCATTCACTGATGTTGTCCTCCAGTGTGAGGCCAGTCACTGATGTTGTCCTCCAGTGTGAGGCCAGTCCATTCACTGATGGTGTCCTTCAGTGTGAGGCCAGTCCATTCACTGATGTCGTCCTCCAGTGTGAGGCCATCACTGATGTGTCCTCCAGTTGAGGCCAGCCCATTCACTGATGTTTCCTCCAGTGTGAGGCCAGTCCATTCACTGATGTCGTCCTCCAGTGTGAGGCCAGTCCATTCACTGATGTTGTCCTCCCACCTCTTTGTCTTTCTCTCCTTCTGCCTCCTGGCACTGTTCCTTGTAGAATGGTTTTGGCAAGTCTGTTGATCTTGATACATGACCATACCCATACCATCTCATTTTCCTTCTTTTCACTGTGGACAACAGGTCTTCGTATGGTACAGTGACTTGCCTTACTCTGGTCTGGACCTCCAAGTTGGTGATGTGATCTTTGTATGAGATGCCAAGGATCTTGTGAAAGCGTCTCATCTCTAATGCCTGAATCCTTCTCCTAGATTCAGTTGTCAAGGTCCACGTCTCACAGGCATAGAGGAATATGGCAATGACCAGGGAGCGCATCAGTCTGATCTTGGAATTGATTGTGATGTTTCTGTTATTCCAGATGGGTCTTTGTCTGGCTGGCGCTGCTATCGTTTGGGCAACTCTAAAGAGCACTTCATGTTTTGATCCCTTATCTGGAACAATTGCCCCGAGGTACTTGAAGCTCAGAGCTTCAAGAAATCCTATAACATATTCAAAGTTTCGTTTGTGTTGTGTTGTTCACGCGTTTTTTTCAATGTATATGACTGTTTAGACATTGAAATCGTGAAATATATTTGAATTTCCAGCTGACGTTTACACCTTCATAACCGCCATGGGGATGCCGGGGGCTCTTTCAGTATAAATAGTATCCCCACCTTCTGGAAATTCTATGCAACAATTTCCTCTTTTCTGTCACTCGCTTTGTGTCTCCCTTATTTCTTTGCTTTCTGTCATTTTTTCCTATCATTTTCTACCTTGCTGGTCCATTCACCTGTACGTGTTCTATAAAGTCTTACGTATATTCTCTTGGGATTGATAATTGGCCTCATGTATTAAGTGCATTTTTGGCTCTAGGGAAAATGAGATGTGCAGAAGCAATTTTAGGTAACTTAGGCATGTGTTTATATATGCTTTAATGCCCTTGGGTGTGTTTCAGTTGTATTCAGA
>JAPXFY010000017.1:75504356-75514356 GCA_030674185.1 Monoplex corrugatus
ATAGGCAAAAACAAAACAAAGAATAAAAATGAAGAAGATTAGGAAAAGACCAGCAACATTTATAGGACATATTTTATGAGGCAAGAGAAATTAGAGCACCTAGTCACAACAGGAAAGCCGGAGGGAAAGAGAGCAACACGTAGATCCAGGGAGAAAATATTGGACAGTCTTGAGGAGTGGATGAAGACAGAGAGGGTGGGAGATGAACTTGCAGCGACAAAAGATAGATTGGTATGGAGGGCTATGATAGAGAGGGTGGGAGATGTACTTGCAACGACAAAATTTAATTACGTATGGAGGGCCATGATCGTCAACGCCACGCACGCGGCAGGGCACATGATGATGATGAGTCAAGCCAAATCTAAACTTAGTCAAATCACATCAAATTCACCTGCCGATGTCGTGTGAAAGGTATGATTCCCATCAAATAGTTAACTTAAACATAAACGATATAAATAAAAACCTTTCACTTGTTTGCACGTGAAGATCCCAGCCTGCATGCCATCTGCATTAACAATTCGTTGCTTAATTTAACCCTTTGACTCCCGCACCCTGTCCGGATAGTCTCCTGTATTGTCAACCGTGCCATCAAAGCAAAAATTTAACCCCTTGACTTCCTCTCCCTTCCCACCAGCTTCCTGCTGCATGAAGCTAGTGGAAAGGGTGAGGAAGTCAAAGGGTTAAGTTTTTGCAGTTTTTGGTCAGGGTGCAGGAGTCAAAGGGTTAAGACATCCCCCCAAACGTCTCCATACATCCACACGTACATGATGTCTTGATGGTACTGCTATATGCATGCGTATTATAGTATGTATATTTTGTGTGTTTGTATTGTTTCATGTAAAAGTTTGAAAAATAATGAAAAAAAGAAGTTGTAATACCAAAACAACAACAGCAGCAACAACAACATCCATCATTCATTCTATACATAAGAAGAACCATGTCTAAATAATCCGTATCTACACAAACAAGTAGGCATGTACAGGGGGGGGGGGGTGTGCAAAAGTAGGTATACAGTAAGTATCACATCATTGTTATAATGCTTTATTCCGCTCTCGATTAGAGGAGTGTGTGAATAGTATCTGAGGGATTAAGGCTGTGCTTGTTATTACATGTATATGCAATATTCATTTGTTTGTATAATAAATGCAGTGAGTATTGTACGTGTTTTCTTTTTTCATAACTGTATACCTACTTTTGCACCCCCACTGTATGCTACCTTACCTGCCCATGTCTTCTTTCGAGAACGACACACCACACACACACACACACACACACACACACACACACACACACACACACAAACACACACACAGGCATACACACACACACAGCATACACACACACACACATACACACACACACACACACACACACACACCACACACACACACACACACCACACACACACAAGCATACACATACACACACACACCTGCTCCTGTTTGTTCGCTTGTTAGATTTTTTTTTCTTACTCCGTAAAAGGCCTGTTTCAACGCAATTTTTTTTTTTTTTTTTTTTCGTCTAAAAGCACATATGTGAATAGACGTTAAAAGAAATAACGAACGAAAACACACACACACACACACACACACACACACACACACACCACACACACACACACACACACACACACACACACAAAACACACACACAGAGGCATACATACACACACACACGCGCACGCACACACACGCACGCACACACACACACACACACAACACACATACACACACACACACACTCACACACAAACACACACACGCACGCACGCAACACACACTCCCAAGCATGCACAGACAGACAGACAGACAGACAGACAGACAGAGAGAGAGAGAGAGAGAGAGAGGCAACTAGGTGCAAAACGAATACATATGGAAATAAGGGGGAGGGGGGGGGTAGGGAAAAAGATAGACGGACAGCTGTATGTATCTGTTTGTGCATGCATGTCTGTGCGTGCGTGTAAGTTTATGAACACACCTGCAAACGCACGCTCACACGCTAGGAATAAACAAAACAAAGCCAAAATTAAGCAAAAACAAAAACTTATTGAGGACATGAGAGAAAGCCAATTGAGTGCAACACAAATGTTTGAATTGAAAGAGAGAAGAAGAGAGAAAGAAGAGAGAGATGAGAGAAGAGAAGAGAAGAAAGAGAGAGAAAGAGAGGAGAGAAAGAGGAGAGAAGAAAGAGAGAAGAGAGAAGAGAGGGGAGAGAAAGAGAAGAAAGAGAGAAGAGAGAAGAAGAGAGAGAGAAAGAAAGAGAGAGAGGACAGAGAGAAAGAGAGAAGAAAGAGAGAGAGAGAGAGAAGAAAGAAAGAGAGAGAGAGAGAAAAGAGAGGAAAAGAGAGAGAAAGAAAAAGAGAGAGAGAGAGAGAGAAAGAAAGAAAGAAGAGAGAGAGAGAGAGAGAAAGAAAGAGAGAAAAAAAAAAGAGAGAACGAGTGGAGAGAGAGAGAAAGAAAGAGAAAGAGAGAGAGAGAAGAGAGAGAAAGAGAAAGAAAGAAAGAGAGAGGGAGAAATAGAGAGAGAGGAGAGAGCAGTGTGTGTGCATGTCTGTGCGTGGATACGCGTGCATTATTTCACATTCAAATGCATAAGGAATCTTTCAAGCGCACGCTTGCGTGCTAAGAACAGAGACAAGAAGTTAAACAAAATCAGTAAAGAAACAGAGACAGAAAGAGAAGAGAGAAAAAAAAAAAAAAGAGAGAGAGAGAGAAAATTTTATTCACAAGGATATGAGATAAGCAAAGAATATGTATGCTATGTGTGTGTGTGTTTGTGTGTGTGAGAAAAAGGGGAGAGAGAGAGAGAGAAGAACAAATATTATGTACAAGGATATAAAATAAGCAAAGTATATATATATGCTCTGTGTGTATATGTGAGAGAGACAAAGAAGGAGAGAGGCAGAAAGAAAAAGACAAAGACAGAGAGACAAAGACAAGAAGGAAAAACATCGAGACAGATACAGAAAAAGAGATGCACAGAGAAAGACAAAGAGAGACAGACAGACAGGCAGACAGAAGAAACAAAGACAGAGAGAGAGAGAGAGAGAGAGAGAGAGAGAGAGAGAGAGAGGAGAGAGAGAGAGAGCAAATATTATTTACAACGATATGAATTAGCAGTGTGTGTATGCTATTTTACATTCAACCTTCCCCAAAGAGTATCTGCACTACACATGAATTATTAATCATGTATCAGCAATTAATAATTCAGCAATGCGAACATTAAATATCAATTGAATGAGAGGAGAGAGAGAGAGAGAGAGAGAGAGAGAGAGATTTGTGTGCATACTTAGGGAGTGAGAGAGACAGGTTCGTGTTGTACCATACCAAGAGAGAGAGAGAGGTTCGTGAGAATACCGAGAAGAGAGAGAGAGAGAAAGAGATACACGAAGAGAGAGAGAGAGGTTCTTGTGATCGAGAGAGAGAAAGATTGTGTGCATAGAGGGAGAGAGAGAGAGAGAGAGTGATCACGAAAGAGAGAGAGAGAGGTTCTTGTGAATACCGAGAGAGAGAAAGATTTGTGTGCATACCGAGGGAGAGAGAGAGAGAGAGAATACAACGAAAGAGAGAGAGACAGGTTCTTGTGAATACCGAGAGAGAGAAAGATTTGTGTGCATACGAGGGAGAGGAGAGAGAGAGAATACAACGAAAGAGAGAGAGAGAGGTTCTTGTGAATACCGAGAGAGAGAGAAAGATTTGTGTGATACCGAGGAGAGAGAGAGAGAGAGAATACCGTGAAAGAGAGAGAGAGAGAGGTTCGTGTGAATACCGAGAAAGAGAGAGAGAGGAGAAGGTCGTGTGAATACCGACAGAGAAAGAGAGAGAGAGAGGTTTGTGTGAA
This sequence comes from Monoplex corrugatus, assembly GCA_030674185.1. Classification (NCBI taxonomy): domain Eukaryota; kingdom Metazoa; phylum Mollusca; class Gastropoda; order Littorinimorpha; family Ranellidae; genus Monoplex; species Monoplex corrugatus. Next base: position 75,508,197 of record JAPXFY010000017.1, read on the forward strand.
TACGACAGAGAAAGAGAGAGAGAGAGGAGAGGTTCGTGTGAATATCGAGAAAGAGAGAGAGAGGTTGTGTGAATACGAGAAAGAGAGAGAGAGGTTTGTGTGAATACGAGAGAGAGAGAGAGAAAGAAGAGAGTGTGAATAGAGAAAGAGAGAGAGAGAGGTCGTGTGAATACGAGAGAGAGAGAGAAGAGAGAGGTTCGTGTGAATACAGAGAGAGAGAGAGAGAGAGAGAGGTCGTGTGAATACAGAGAGAGAGAAAGAGAGAGAGAGAGAGGTCGTGTGAATACAGAGAGAGAGAGAGAGAAAGAGAGAGAGAGAGGCTCGTGTGAAATACGAGAAGAGAGAGAGAGGGAGAGAGAGAGAGAGAGAGAGGCTCGTGTGAATACAGAAGAGGAGAGAGAGAGGAGAGAAGAGAGAGAGGTTCGTGTGAATACAGAGAAGAGAGAGAGAGAGAGCTCGTGTGAATACGAGAGAGAGAGAGAGAAAGATGAGAGAGAGAGAGAGGCTCGTGTGAATACAGAGAAGAGAGAGAGAGAGAGAGAGAGGCTCGTGTGAATATAGAGAGAGAGAGAGGAAAGAGAGGAGAGAGGTCGTGTGAATACAGAGAGAGAGAAAGAGAGAGAGAGAGGCTCGTGTGAATACGAGAAAGAGAGAGAGAAGTTCGTGTGAATACGAGAAAGGAGAGAGAGAAGAGAAGAGAGAGAGAAGTTCGTGTGAATACCGAGAAAGAGAGAGAGAGGAGAGAGAGAAAGATTGAGAGAGGAGAAGATAGAGAGAGAGAGAGAGAGAGAGGTTCGTGTGAATACGAGAAAGAGAGAGAGAGAGAGGTTGTGTGAATACCGAGAGAAAGAGAGAGAGAGGTTTGTGTGAATACCGAGAGAGAGAGAGAGGTTTGTGTGAATACCGAGAAGAAAGAGAGAAATAGAAGGTTCGTGTGAATACCGAGAGAAGAGAGAGAGAGGTTCGTGTGAATACCGAGAAAGAGAGAGAGAGATTCGTGTGAATACCGAGAGAAAGAAAGAGAGAGAGAGAAAGAGGGAGAGAGAAAGAGAGAGAGAGGTTCGTGTGAATTACCGGAGAAAAAAGAGAGAGAGAAAGAGAGGGAGAGAGAGAGAGAGAGAGTGTGGAACGAGAGTAGAGAGGAGAGGGAGAGAGGAGGTGGAGAGGTTGTGTGAATACCGAGAAAGAGGAGAGAGAGGAGACGGGGGGGGGGGGGGGTTGTTTTGCCCATATCTCCCACGACCGTTTAGGGTCATAATCAGGAGTGACTGATTGCCTAATTGATCAATCGAATCATTGATTGAGTGTTTTCATTTATTCATTCATTAATTCATCTTAATTTTCCAACCGCAAAGACAATGACACAGTGCAACCGTGTTGAGAAATGATTGATTGGTTGATTGATTGATTGACTGATCAATTGATTGATTGAATGATGAAATTTCCTATGGCAAACACAATGACACGGTACAACAGTATTGATAGATTGATTAATTGATATGTTTGATTCATACATTTATTGAATCATTGATTGATTTTAATTTCCATGGGCCAAAATAATGACACAGTACAACAGTGTTGAGAAATTATTGATTTGTTTGATTTTTGATTGATTTGATTTTGATTTTTATGATTGATTGATTGATTGATTTTATGGATTGATTGATTGGATTGATTGATGATTGATTATTGATTGATTAATTTAATTTCAGTTGAGAGAGAGAGGAAAGAGAGAGGATGTTATGAATATATGTATATTGTTTGTATGTATGTATGTAAATATTATATTATCTATCTATTATATATATATATATATATAAGTAATGAGATATATAATAAATATAGAGAGAGGGAGAGAGAGAGAAGTGTGTGTGTTGTGTTGTGTGTGTGTGTGTGTGTGTGTGTGTGAGAGAGTGAGAGAGGAGAGAGAGGAATGTGAGAGAGAGGAGGATGAGAGAGATGAGGTGGTAGGAGAGAGAGGAGGAGGAGAGAGAGTCAATGTTTTAAAATCATTTACGAACAGTACTGAACAACTGAAGTGCGCGACAACGATGTTTTCAGTTAATTTAAGATTTCTAAGAGGACAAATATTCCTGACACATACTACGATCACATCAAAATTCACATTAACCTCATATGTATTCAAACAAAACACACTTGTTCGGTACAGGTGTCAACAATTCAATGTCTACAGCTACACATACGTGCTAGACACGTCAGACTGAAGACTGGTGTGTTCAGCCAGGTCATTGCCCCTTACGAAGGAGGTGTGAATTAACATTTCTAAAATTAAACGAGGTTATGGATGAAGTTGAATTAGAATTATTCGGAACAAGTCACTGGGAAGGTTAGAGTCCGTTGAAAGGTTATGGTTATTGTTACATTTTGTTCAAAGCCCAGCCGACTGTGTAGAGCCATATCAGGGCTATAGCCGTTTCAAAACATACACAATACGTGAACAAAAAAGAAAAAAACAAAAAAAAAAAAAAATTAAGTACAATATCAATGCCTTCGCGCAATAATCTAAGGACGTGCCCCTGGTGTTGACCAGTGCCCCAATTTATCACACAAGGGATTTTAAAAAAACAAATCTGAGCACAAATTTAAACATAAACAAGGACACTAAAACATACATAAAACGGGCGTAAATTCCCTAAAATTGCTTCCGCTTATCTCATTTCCCTAGAACCAAAACAAATGCTTAATACATGTACCCAGTTATCAGTCCTTTGGGGAAAGTACGTAAGACATTATCGAACAATACAGGTGAATGGACCGGCAAGGCAGAAAATGATAGGAAGAAATGACAGAAAGCAAAGGAATAAGGCAGAAAGAAAGAGAGTGACAGAAAAGAGGACATTTCTAGCACAAAATTTCCAGAAGATGGGGATACTATTTATACTGAAAGAGCCCCCAGCATCCCCACAGGAGACCTTTGGAAGAGGACAAAAAAACGAGTCAGACCCGTGTGTTTTCTTACCTGCGCACGCTAAAGGATACCACGGTAGTTGGAAATCGTGAAGATCAGAGTTTTGGCCAGCCTGCCCTGGCATAAGAACATTGGAGAGATAGGTTGATTTCCCAGGTCCCTCCCCATGAAGGCCAATTAGCCTTGGTCCAAAAAGAAATTGGGTGGCGCTGCGCTGCGGCGACGTGCTCTCAAAGGGAAGAGCAGCCCGAATTTCACATGGTAAATCCAATGTGACAAAAGAAAGAAATGAATATGAATGAATAAAAGAATAACTCCCTAAGCCTGTGCAAAATCCTATGCGCTGGTAATGTCTTGAGAATGGTATTGGCGGGGGGAGGGGGGGGGAAGAAGGGACGTATCAAACTCTAAGCTGACACCACCAGAATGATGAAAACATGCAGATGGGCAGCAAACAGGTAAGTTTTTAATGTCGCGGGCTGGGATTGAACTCGAGATATTAGATCCTCAATCTACGGTTATATCGAAAGAGCCAGCCAGTCCCAAAATAACATACAAATGAGCGACAGAAGAAAAACAAATCACAGATATGTACATATTTATGAAACACTAGATATCTATGGAACCATTTTTTTCAACATTTTAAGAGATTTGTTTTGGAATGTACACATATGTAGGAAACACGAGATATCTAGGAAACATTTTCTAAATTTTTAAGAGATTTGTATAGAATATATACATGTTTATCAAACACTAGTTATCTGTGAAACAATTTCTTAACCTTTAAAGAGATTTGTATAGGAATATATACATGTTTATCAAACACTAGTTACATGTATCTGTGAAACAATTTCTTAACCTTTACAGATATTTGTATAGGAATATATACATATTTATCAAACACTAGTTACATGTATCTGTGAAACAATTTCTTAACCTTTACAGATATTTGTATAGGAATATATACATATTTATCAAACACTAGTACATGTATCTGTGAAACAATTTTTACCTTTAAAGGATTTGATAGGATTATATACATGTTATCAAACACTAGTTACATGTATCTGTGAAACAATTTCTATTAATATTTTATAGGAATTATACATATTATCAACACATAGTTACATGTATCTGTGAAACATTCTTAACCTTTAAGATATTGTATAGGAATATATACATATTTATCAAACACTAGATATCAATGAAAGATTTGTATAGGAATACATGTATCTATCTATCAAACATTAGATATCTATGAAATAATTTCTTGACCTTTTAAGAGATTTGTATAGGAATATGTACATATCCACCCCATATCTATGAAATAATTTCTTAATCTTTTAAGAGATTTGTATAGGAATATGTACATATCTACCACAGATATCTATGAAATAATTTCTTAATATTTTAAGAGATTTGTTAGGAATATGTACATATCCACCCATATATCTATGAAATAATTTCTTAATCTTTTAAGAGATTTGTATAGGAATATATACATATCTACCACAGATATCTATGAAACAATTTCTTAGCCTTTGAAGAGATTTGTATAGGAACAATGCTAGAAGTTTCTAACGTTATTCAGATGAGAGAGAGAGAAAGAGAGAGAGAGGGGGGGGGGAGGAAAGATAAAAAGCAACTTGGTGCAAACGGAATGATTGAATATATGCATCTGTCAAGCGAAGAAGACACACGTTTCCTCTCCCCGCACGCGCGCACGCGGACAAGCTCGGGAGGCTATTTTGGAGCTCCATTAGAATAGGAATGAATGAGTCTGCTTCTTGACGACCAAATGTCGTTGCGAAGCCTGCAACAAGGGCAGCGTTTGTAAGACATGGCCCGTTACACGTCCCGAAACAAAGACTGTCCACAGGCCAGGATTATGAGATGTGGAATTAATAAGACAAAGAAAGCTGGGAACAGAAGTCACCGCCCCTTAAAACAAAGAAGAAAAATAGAAAGAAGAAGAAGAAAAGAGTAAAGAAGGAGGGAGAGAACCAACGTTTTGGAGTTTGTCGGGTTGCTTGTTTGGTTGGTTGGTTGTATGTGTGTGTGGTTTTTTGTTTATTTGATTGTTGTTTGTTTGTTTGATTGGTTGCTTGGTTGGTTGGTTGTTTGGTTGGTTGGTTATTCGGTTGTTTGGGTCGGTTCATTGGTTGCTTGGTTGCTTGTTGTTGTTTGGTTTGGTTGGTTGGTTGGTTAGCTGGTTGGTTGGTTGGCTGGTTGGTTGGCTGGTTGGTTGGTTGACTGGTTGGTTGGTTGGTTGGTTGGTTGGCTGGTTGGTGGTTGGTTGGTTGGCTGGTTGGTTGGTTGGCTGGTTGTTTGGTTGGTTGGTTAGCTGGTTGGTTGGTTGGCTGGTTCTTTGGTTGCTTGCTTGCTTGTTTAGTTGTCTGGTTGTTTGGATGGTTGTCTTATTTGGTTGGTTGGATGGTTGGTTGTCTGTCTGGTTCTTTGGTTGTTGGATTGCTTGCTTGCTTGCTTTGTTGGAATGGTTGTTTAGATGGCTGGTTTGTTGGTCAGTTGGTTGCTTGGTTAAAGTTTTTATGGTTGGTTGCTGATTGGTTGGTTGGTCGGTATTTGGATTGGTTCTTGTTTATCGCTACCCCATTTTCGAGGATAGAAGAAATTTGGACTTTATTTATTTGTGTCTTTAGTTGTCCTTTGCCTGCTTCTTGCTGCTCCATTTGAGAGGGGGGGGGGGGGGGGAGAGAGAGAAGAACAGTTTGGGATTCCTTTGATTTTGACTTTTTTGTTCCTTTAATACATTTCCATTTTCTTCTGTTTCAGTGGCACTGATCCCAGACTGCTCATAGTTCATTCAGGGTCCTTAACACACCACCAAGACACCCAAGTTCATGGAGTCGAAATCCCAGTACCAGAAAGTCCACGGGAGCCAGCGATCAGTATCGAGCCGCCATGAGGCCACCAAGCTGAGGAGGCGCTGCATGTGAGTTTGGAATTCGTTTCAAAAAGAATTCATACCATTCCGACAGTGCAGGTTATGTGAGCAAATGCATTGATGTGAGTACTTAATTTTCTTTTCCCTTTTTTTGTTTTTGTTTTACCTGTTGAAGTGTTGCTTATGTTTTGAAACGGTTACAGCCCTGATATGGCTCTACACAGTCGGCTAGGCTTTAAACAGAAATAACATTAACAGGCTAGGATTGAACTCGGAAACACGAAACCTTGAGTCCAGGGCTGTGTCAAAAGAACCACCAACCCGCC
>JAPXFY010000017.1:75519356-75521856 GCA_030674185.1 Monoplex corrugatus
ACACACACACACACACACACACACACCACACACACCAACCCACAGACCCACAGCTATCGACCTCACTTTAATCTCACCATCCCTAGCCCCAAACGCCACGTGGCAAACAGAGGATGACTTGTTGGGATCAGATCACATCCCCATACGTCTTACCCTAAACCATACTACTAAAATAGACGCCATGCCACAAGATAGTTTACCCAAGTTTAATTATAAAAACGCAGACTGGATCAGTTTTAAGGCAATCCTTGAAAAGACAAGAACAGATCTATCTGAAGCAATGAACATAAACGACATGTACGAAGTTTTCTGTAACTCACTGTTAAGAGCTGCTAACATTTCAATTCCAAAACTTACAGTGTCGAAAATAGGAAAACATCATGGAAATGTCTGGTGGAATGAGGATTGTCAAAAGGCAGTGAACGAAAAGAAAGAAAAATACAAAATCTATTTAGCAAACAGGTCACCTGAAAATCATACAGCGATGAAAAGTGCCAACATTAAGTGTAACAGAATCATAGAGCAAGCCAAAGAACAACACTGGACGTCTTTTTGTAAATGTGAAGTAAATGACCACAAAGACATGATAAAGATTTGGGAAAAACTAAAATTAATGAAAAACGGGATAAAGTTGCCATCAATTCCAGTAAAGCTAGAAAATAACCCTTTTCCTAGCTCACTGGAAAAAGCAGAAGCTTTTGCAGACGTGTTTGCTGAGACCTGTCGTGTAGAAGGACTTCCTGTCTCTAGTAGAGACTATAGGGAACGAGAAGAAAAGAAAGATGTATATAAGGATCCTGCCTCTGATAATACTCACTACATGAATGCATCACTCACACTTCAAGAATTAAAAGATGCCATTCAGTCCCTTCCAAGTAAAAAAACGTCAGTTGGACTAGATGCAATTTCCAATGAGATGCTGAAAAATTTACCAGAAAATTTTATAATTTTGCTACATGACATATTTCAAAAATGCTGGAATAGTGGGAAAATGCCCAACAACTGGAAAGAAACGATAGTGGTTCCTGTACTAAAATCAGGTAAATGTAATACCGATCTGAAAAACTACAGGCCAATTGCATTAACATCACACGTATGTAAACTAATGGAGAAAATAATCTTAAAGAGACTGATGCACTATTGTGAAAAGAATAAAATAATACCAGTAAATCAGGCAGGATTTCGAAAAGGCAGGTCACCAGTAGAAATCCTAACAAAGCTAACTACTAACATAAAACAACAATTTGCAAGACGTCAATGTGTTTTAGCTACATTTTTTGATATAACGAAAGCATACGATCAAGTGTGGCACTCCAGATTGTTATTTAAATTTAAAAGTATTGGGCTGACAGGTCACATTTTTGACTATGTTAAGTGTTTCTTAGAAAACAGAGTATTTCAAACGAGGATTGAAAATGTATATTCCACGAAACGAATTCTTCAAATGGGTATCCCTCAGGGATCCGTTATAGCTCCCCTTCTTTTCATGATATTAATGCATGACTTACCCAGTAAAGTATCTAAGCATGTAGTTTTAGCTCAATATGCTGACGATTTATGCATGTGGATGCAGGTAAATATGAAAAGGAAAACTCCTTTGCGCTGTATTAATTATACACGCAAATGCTACCAATTAGAACTTGATAAAATAGCACGATACATGGTAGAAAATGGGTTACATCTATCCCTGGAAAAATCGAAAATAGTTTTATTTAATAATGGAGCTAACCCAGTAAATCTTCCCACTTTCAAACTGGGAGATACTCTTCTTCAGTTTAATGAGTCAATTAAATTCTTAGGAGTTTTTCTTACGGCAAAATTATCTTGGAATCAGCATATTGAATACTTATTAACCAAAGCTCAAAAAAGTTTAAATTTCTTAAAAATAGTTCGCAAACAGGCATGGGGTCAAGATTCATCAACACTTGTTCATCTTTGTAAATCGCTTGTTAGATCTAAATTAACCTATGCCCAAGAAATCTTCTTCAGTGCACCGAAACACTTAATGAAAAAACTGCAGAGCATAGATTGTAAAGGTTTCAAACTTGCACTGGGTCTTCCAATGCATGCTTCCTGTCTTCGCACATATACTGAAATCAAACTGTTGCCACTTGATGAGCAAAGGAAAGTCGCTTCTACTAAATTTTTGTTAAGACACACCACTGTAGAAAACATCTCTGAAACAGAAATTAAACTGAGATCAGATATCGACTTTCCAAAAAGAGCTAAATCAATATCTTCACAGGTCACTCTTGCAACATACACATCTGACGTCATGAAAGGTTCAGGAATTGATCTACACGTAGATCCTGTATCTATAAGACCTTCCTTTTCGCCAGTACCCAGTTGGGAACTCCAAAGAGCACAATTTGACGTACATCACACTAACTTAAAAAAAGGAGACAATGTAAACTTACTGGCAAGTCAGGTTAAATGTCATATAGACGACTTATATTCCGATCATTTGAAAATTTACACTGATGGATCAGTAATTGAAAGA
>JAPXFY010000017.1:75526856-75549356 GCA_030674185.1 Monoplex corrugatus
TCTTTTCTTCTTCTTCTTCTTTCTTCTTCTATTCTTCTTCTTCTTCTTCTTCTTATTCTTTTTCTTTCTTTTCTTTTTCTCTCTTCTTCTTCTTCTTCTTTTCTTCTTCTTCTTCTTCTTCTCTTCTTCTTCTTCTCTTTTCTTTCTTCTTCTTCTTCTTCTTCTTCTTCTTCTTCTTCTTCTTCTTCTTTTTCTTCTTCTTTTTTCTTCTTCTTCCCTTCTTTTCTTTTTTCTTCTTCTTCTTTTTTTCTTCTTCTTCTTTTTCTTCTTTTTCTTTCTCCTGCTCCTCCTCCTTCTTTTCTTCTTCTTCTTCTTCTTCATCATCATCATCTTCTTCCTCTACTTCTTCTCCTTTTTCTTTTTCTTCTCCTCCTCCTCCTTCTCCTTTTTCTTCTTCTTCTTCTTGTTCCTCACCTTCTTCACCTCCTCCTCCTCCTCTTCTTCTTCTCCTCGTCATCCTCCTTCTCCTCCTCCTCCTTTTCTTCTTCTTCTTCTTCTTCGTCCGTTTCCTCTTCTTCTTCTCCTTCATGATGATGATGATGATGATGATGATGATCTTGATGATGATGATGATGATGATGATGATGATGATGATGATCATGATGATCATGATGATCATGATGATGATGATGATCTTCTTCTTCTTCTTCTTTCAATCTGTGAAGTGTCATTGTGACGCCGAACCAAAAGTACCGTTCACCATATTCCTTCAGCTTTGTCGGTTGTGTGCCAGAGCCTGGGTCCCTGCAAATAGTTCGTTTGTCCATTCTGCAGTGTTGTCAGTCCACCTTATGTTGTTGTTGTTGTTGTTGTTGTTGTATTTTGTTTTCAGTCTTCACTTTCGTCTCCCTTTCTCAACAGTTCCCTGAAGAACTGATTTGGCAAGGCCACTGGATCTTGTTGCATGGCCGTACCAACGTAGTTTTTTTCTTTTCTTAACTGAAGTCAGCAGATATTCATCTGGTCCAGTGTGCTGCTTGATGGTTTTGTCACAGACACACAGACACACACAGGTCTCCCTGGTCGATATGAAATATTCTCCCAACCGCCATTCCCACCTTCCCACCCCACCCCCTTGTTTTCAAAGCAGATTTTACAAAACTTTTTTTTTTTTTTTTTTACACGAGTCGCAATTATGTGAGTAGACGAAGACGTTTAAATTTAGACACATGCATGTGTCATTAAGATGGAATTGTACATGCGCGCGCGCGCGCGCACACACACGCACACATACACACATGCATACACACACTCACAGACACACACACTCACATACATGCATACATACATGCACACAAATGCGTGCCCACACACACACACACACACACACACACACTCTGTCTCTGTCTGTCTGTCTGTCTGTTTGTCTTCCTGCCTGCCTGCCTGCTTTGCATGCATGCCTGCCTGTCTGTCTGTCTTCCTCTCTCTCTCACGTGATATAGAAATAAGTCTGAATATGAATAACAACCACACATCCACTTGAACTCAAAACACACACATACATGTACGCACATACACACACACATACCGCAAGCACATAGATATACAACATAATACACATATATACTTATACACACAAAACACATACATACATACATACATACATACATACAACACATACATACATACATACAGACAGACAGACAGAAAATGCATACATCATAACTACATACAAACACACACACACACAACAAACACATATACATCATACATGCCCTAGACACATACGCACAAACACACAACACACACACACACACAACACAACACATACATACACCAAACATACACACACACGCACACACACAGACCGACAGAGACATACACATACAATTGTACTAACTATGCAAGTGTCCTGTATACGTTATACCGTTACGTATAAAACGCGTGAACTATAGGTACGCGCGAAGTGATCTAGGAATACTAACAGAGACAAAAACTTTTGTTGACCTCGGAAACACATCACCACAAGGTCACTTTGGAGCAGGAAAACGCAGTCCATAATCTAATATCTTCGGAATAATTCAGCGCATATCCTTGAGTAGTAAAACTGTTTCGCAGTTTGAAGTTTTAAAGGATGTATACTCGATCTGGCCAAGATGACAAATGATGGTGTACTTAAGGAAGTGGGGAAAAAAAAGAAACCTTTTAAGGACGGTAAGAAAAACACAAACGAATTTTTTAGTCACATGTATAGACATGACATTTTTGAAAAGCTTGCAGTCAGCGGAGTAACAGAGGGCGCTAGAGACAGAGGAAGACAAAGAATTACTTATGTCTCGAGTCTGCATGTAGCAACGCTGAAGATCCCACGGCAGTTATAAGTCGTGAAGAGAAGGGCATTGCCCGGCTGCCTTGGTACAAAACATTGGGCAGATAGGTTGATTTCCCAGGTCCCACCTCTTGAAGACCAGTGAGCCTTCTTGCCTTTCTGAAATCTTGGTTTAAAAAAAGTGAATATGAATATGAATTTGAAGTGATGGAGAGGGGATGGACGCTGCCTTCGTGGTGCTGGCCCCGGGAACAGTTGAGGTCTCTGCCACCTCACTCCCCAACGACCCCAGTGTTACGGAACTATCTAGGTAGGACCTCAGGACCTGGCCAGCTCATGGGTTTATGTGCAGGCTTAAGGCTTGTGCTGTGATCATTCTGGATCTTCTCCATCACATGCACATGGCACCTGTGACGTTAGTGCATATGGAGTTCATTCCGAGTGCGGAGACGTCATCTTGAGAAATCGAAATTGAAATTGAACAAGCAGGGATCAGCAACAACGCCTGTTAAAAAGAAAATGAAGAAAAATCGCTGGAAATCTTCTTACAAGCTGGCCTTAAAGCCCTGTCGGTATACTCAGCCCTATCGGTATATTTCGTTGAAAACAGCATACACAACGATATATACGAAATCTAAAGCTTACCATTTTAACATGTAGCTTCAAAACATTATTAATGTGAACACAATGAAAATTAAAAGGTCACATTTAAGTTAGAAATGCATTTATTTAAAATTCCTTGTAACAATTTGGCTTTCCTATCTCGACCTACTTTTGGTTTGGCCTGCTTTTGCAGCGAAAGGTGATGCTTTTCTTTTCTTGTTTTATTTTTTTTGTTTTGTTTTTTTATTTCACCCCCAACAAATTATTCAAAGCCATTTCATCATTTCGGTAGACAGTTCTGTTTTGATCGATCTAATGTGCATTAAAAGAAATACCTTTTTTTCATTCATTCTCTATATGAACAAGTTTGTGACGCTTCTAAAACGAAAGCGTGTACATAAAATATAAAGTGGCATGTATTAATTTTTGCATGGCTATGTGCGCTGGCTGACCACTGGTGCCAATGATGAGATACATGTAACAGACCCAGTTGCCAGTGCTAAGTGAACCTGGGGAGAGTTGTTTGTTGGGATGTGTGGGATGGAAAACACCTGCTTCTTTACCGATAGGGCTGAGTATACCATTAGGGTTGGGTATACCATTAGGGCTGAGTAAGCTAATAGGGCCGAGTATACCATTAGGGCTGAGTAAGCTAATAGGGCTGAGTATACCATTAGGGCTGAGTAAGCTAATAGGGCTGAGTATACCATTAGGGCTGAGTAAGCTAATAGGGCTGAGTATACCATTAGGGCTGAGTATGTCGATAGGGCTGACTATACTGATAGGGCTGAGTATACCATTAGGGCTGAGCAAACTGATAGGGCTGAGTATACCTATAGGGCTGAGTATACTGATAGGGCTGTGTATACCGATAGGGCTGTGTATACCGATAGGGCTGTGTATACTGATAGTGATAGGGCTGTGTATACCATTAGGGCTGAGTGTACCATTAGGGCTGAGCAAGCTGATAGGGCTGAGTATACCGATAGGGCTTAGTATACTGATAGGGCTGTGTATACTGGTAGGGCTGAGTATACTGATAGGGCTGTGTATACTGATAGGGCTGTGTATACCGATAGGGCTGACTATACCGATAGGGCTGAGTATGCTGATAGAGCTGAGTATACCAATAGGGCTGAGTATACCAATAGGGCTGAGTATACTTATAGGGCTGAGTATACCAATAGGGCTGAGTGTACTGATAGGGCTGACTATACCAATCGGGCTCAGTATACTGATAGTGCTGACTATACCAATAGGGCTGAGTATACTGATAGTGCTGACTATACCAATAGGGCTGAGTATACTGATAGTGTTGACTATACCAATAGGGCTGTGTATGCTGATAGAGCTGACTATACCAATAGGGCTGAGTATACTGATAGGGCTGACTATACCAATCGGGCTCAGTATACTGATAGTGCTGACTATACCAATAGGGCTGAGTATACTGATAGTGCTGACTATACCAATAGGGCTGACTATACTAATAGGGCTGAGTATACCAATAGGGCTGTGTATGCTGATAGAGCTGAGTATATTGATAGGGCTGAGTATACTGATAGGGCTGTGTATGCTGATAGAGCTGAGTATACCGATAGGGCTGAGTATACTGATAGGGCCGAGTATACTGATAGGGCTGAGTATACTGATAGGGCTGAGTATACTGATAGGGCTGAGTATACTGATAGGGCTGACTATACTGATAGGGCTGACTATACTAATAGGGCTGAATACACCGATAGGGCTGAGTATACTGATAGGGCTGAATACACCGATAGGGCTGAGTATACTGATAGGGCTGTGTATACCGATAGGGCTGTGTATACCGATAGGGCTGTGTATACTGATAGGGCTGAGTATACTGATAGGGCTGTGTATACCGATAGGGCTGTGTATACCGATAGGGCTGTGTATACTGATAGGGCTGTGTATACTGATAGGGCTGTGTATACGATAGGGCTGTGTATACTGATAGGGCTGTGTATACCGATAGGGCTGTTTATACTGATAGGGCTGTGTATACTGATAGGGCTGTGTATACTGATAGGGCTGAGTATACTGATAGGGCTGTGTATACTGATAGGGCTGTTTATACTGATAGGGCTGTGTATACTGATAGGGCTGTGTATACCGATAGGGCTGTGTATACTGATAGGGCTGTGTATACCGATAGGGCTGTGTATACTGATAGGGCTGTGTATACTGATAGGGCTGTGTATACTGATAGGGCTGAGTATACTGATAGGGCTGAGTATACCGATAGGGCTGAGTATACCGATAGGACTGAGTATGCTGATAGAGCCGAGTATACCGATAGGGCCGAGTATACCGATAGGGCTGAGTATACCGATAGGGCTGTGTATACCGATAGGGCTGAGTATACTGATAGGGCTGTGTATACTGATAGGGCTGTGTATACCATTAGGGCTGAGTATACCGATAGGGCTGTGTATACCGATAGGGCTGTGTATACCGATAGGGCTGTGTATACCATTAGGGCTGAGTATACCGATAGGGCTGTGTATACCGATAGGGCTGAGTATGCTGATAGAGCCGAGTATACCGATAGGGCCGAGTATACCGATAGGGCTGAGTATACCGATAGGGCTGAGTATACTGATAGGGCTGTGTATACCGATAGGGCTGAGTATACCGATAGGGCTGAGTATACTGATAGGGCTGTGTATACCAATAGGGCTGAGTATACCGATAGGGCTGTGTATACCGATAGGACTGAGTATACCGATAGGGCTGTGTATACTGATAGGGCTGTGTATACCGATAGGGCTGTGTATACCGATAGGGCTGTGTATACTGATAGGACTGAGTATACTGATAGGGCTGTATATACTGATAGGGCTGTGTATACCGATAGGGCTGTGTATACCGATAGGGCTGTGTATACCGATAGGGCTGTGTATACTGATAGGGCTGTGTATACCGATAGGGCTGTGTATACCGATAGGACTGAGTATACCGATAGGGCTGTGTATACCGATAGGGCTGTGTATACCGATAGGGCTGAATATACTGACAGGACTGAGTATACTCATAGGGCTGAGTATGCCAATAAGGCTGAGTATGCCAATAGGGCTGAGTATACCAATAGGGCTGAGCATACTGATTGGGCAGAATAAGCCAAGAGTGCGGAGTATGCCAATAGGGCTGAGTATACCAATAGGGCTGAATATACCAATAGGGCTGAGCATACCGATTGGGCAGAGTAAACCGAGAGTGCTGAGTATGCCAATAGGGCTGAGTATACCAATAGGGCTGAATATATAAATAGGCTGAGTATACTGATAGGGCTGAGTATACCAATAGGGCTCAATCTACCGATAGGGCTGAGTATACCTATTGGGCAGAGTAAGCCGAGAGTGCTGAGTATGCCAATAGAGCTGAGTATACTGATAGGGCTGAATTTACTGATAGGGCTGAGTATACCAACAGGGCTGAGTATACCGATAGGGCTGGATATACTGATAGGGCTGAGTATACCGACAGGGCTGAGTATACCAATAGGGCTGAATATACTGACAGGGCTGAGTATACCAATAGCGCTGAGTATACCGTTAGAGCTGAGTATACCGATAGGGCTGAGTGTACCGATAGGGCTGAATATACTGATAGGGCTGAGTATACCAATAGCGCTGAGTATACCGTTAGAGCTGAGTATACCGATAGGGCTGTGTATACCGATAGGGCGTTATCAAACGCCTTTGTACGAAGAACGGAGGACAGAAGTGTAATGTACATACGTACATACATACGTAGGTACACACATACATACATACATACATACATACATACATACACACATACACACATACACACATACACACATACACTCACACATATTCACACACACACACAGACACACACACACACACACACACACACACACACACACACACACACACACACACACACACACACACACACACACACACACATGACGTATCTCCAAGAAGACAGAATAACGCAAGAGGCACTGTAGGCGACAATGACGAAAACTGACAACATCAGGCAAAACGATACTGAAAACCAAAGGAAATAAGAGGGAAGCAGGGAGAATTTTAAAAGGAATGTTCTGAGCTTACCACTTATGTTTGTGGCTGCGTCTATGCTAGCTGAATGGGTAGCGCCAACTGTGTTGGGTTTGAGAAATTCTACATGGGAGATAACTCCGTGACTTTCAAGAGTTACGTTACTTAGTTGATACTGAACACCATCCAACAAGTACACTCCACAGTACACTCCACAGCACACTCCACAGCACACTCCACAGCACACAGTACACTCCACAGTAGACTCCACAGCACACTCCAGAGTACATCCACAGTACATTCCACAGCACACAGTACACTCCACAGTACACTCCACAGTACACAGTACACTCCACAGCACACTCCACAGCACACAGCACACTCCACAGTACACTCCACAGCACACTCCACAGCACACAGTACACTCCACAGCACACTCCACAGTACACTCCACAGCACACTCCACAGCACACTCCACAGCACACTCCACAGTACACATCCACAGCACACTCCACACACACACTCCACAGTTATATTCCACAGTACACAGTAACATCCACAGCACACTCCACAGTACACAGTACACTCCACAGTACACAGCACACTCCACAGCACACTCCACAGTACACAGTACATTCCACAGCACACCTCCACAGTACACAGTACACTCCACAGCACACTCCCACAGCCACAGCACAGCACACAGTACACTCCACAGTACACTCCACAGACACACACTCCACAGCACACTCCACAGCTCCACAGCACACATACTCCACAGCACACTCCACAGCACACAGTACACTCCACAGTACACTCCACAGCACCCCAGTACACATCCACAGTACACTCCACAGCACTAACTCCACAGCACACAGTACACTCCACAGCACACTCCACAACACACAGCACACACTCCACAGTACACTCCACAGCACACAGTACACTCCACAGTACACTCCACAGACACAGTACCACAGCACACTCCACAGTACACTCCACAGCACACTCCACAGTACACTCCACAGTACACTCCACAGTACACTCCACAGTACACTCCACAGTACACTCCACAGCAAACAGTACACTCCACAGTACACTCCACAGTACACAGTACACTCCACAGCACACTCCACAGCACACTCCACAGCACACTCCACAGTACACTCCACAGCACACAGCACACAGCACACTCCACAGTACACTCCACAGTACACAGTACACTCCACAGCACACTCCACAGCACACTCCACAGTACACTCCACAGCACACAGTACACTCCACAGTACACTCCACAGTACACTCCACAGTACACTCCACAGTACACTCCACAGTACATTCCACAGCACACTCCACAGCACACTCCACAGCACACTCCACAGCACACAGCACACTCCACAGTACACTCCACAGCACACTCCACAGCACACAGCACACTCCACAGTACACTCCACAGCACACTCCACAGTACACTCCACAGTACACTCCACAGTACACCCCACTGTACACTCCACAGCACACAGCACACTCCACAGTACACTCCACAGCACACTCCACAGTACACTCCACAGCACACAGCACACACTCCACAGTACACTCCACAGTACACTCCACAGTACACTCCACAGCACACTCCACAGCACACTCCACAGTACACTCCACACTCCACAGTACACTCCACAGTACACTCCACAGTACACTCCACAGCACACAGCACACTCCACAGCACACTCCACAGTACACTCCACAGCACACAGCACACAGCACACTCCACAGCACACTCCACAGTACACTCCACAGTACACTCCACAGCACACTCCACAGTACACTCCACAGCACACAGCACACTCCACAGCACACTCCACAGTACACTCCACAGTACACTCCACAGCACACTCCACAGCACACTCCACAGCACACAGTACACTCCACAGCACACTCCACAGCACACTCCACAGCACACTCCACAGCACACTCCACAGTACACTCCACAGCACACTCCACAGTACACAGTACACTCCACAGTACACTCCACAGTACATTCCACATTACACTCCACAGTACACTCCACAGTACATTCCACAACACACTCTACAGTACACTCCACAGCACACTCCACAGCACACTCCACAGCACACTCCACAGCACACTCCACAGCACACTCCACAGCACACTCCACAGTACACTCCACAGTACACTCCACAGTACACAGTACACTCCACAGTACACTCCACAGTACACTCCACAGCACTCTCCACAGTACACTCCACAGTACACTCCACAGTACACTCCACAGTACACTCCACAAGCACACTCCACAGCACACTCCACAACACACTCCACAGTGCACTCCACAGTACACTCCACATCAAACAGTGCGGTACTTACATACGGTGCTAGTGGAGACTGGTTCTATACATCGGATGGAGTTTGTCAGGGCTGCCGTCTTCTGTTCTCATCATTTTCAGCATATTCCTGAAACGCATTACGACTTTAATGGATAGATAGGTAGGAGGTAGATAGGTAGGTAGATAGATAGGTAAGTAGGTAGGTAGGTAGGTAGGTAGGTAGATACATACATACATACATACATACATACATACATACATACGTATATATATACATGCATACATGCATACATACATACATACGCACATACATGATACATACATACATACATAGGTAGGTAGGTACCTACGTACATAGGTACATAGATGGCTAGATAGACAGACAAACAAACAGGTAGGTAGGTAGGTGGGTAGGTAGGTAGGTAGGTAGGTAGATAGATAGATAGATAGATAGATAGATATATGGATAGATAGATAAGCAGGCAGACAGACAGGTAGGTTGGTAGGTAGGTAGATAGGTAAATAGGTAGGTAAGTAAGTAGGTAGGTAGATAGAAAGAAAGATAGAAAGAAAGAAAGAAAGAATGATAGAAAGATAGATAGAAAAATAGATAGAAAGATAGACAGACAGACAGACAGACAGATAGGTAGATAGACAGACAGACAGATAGATAGATAAATAGATAGGCAGATAGGCAGACAGACAGACAGACAGACAGACAGATAGATAGATAGATAGATAGATAGACATACACACACACACACACATATATACTGTGTATACTGATAGGGCTGTGTATACCGATAGGGCTGTGTATACCGATAGGGCTGTGTATACTGATAGGACTGAGTATACTGATAGGGCTGTATATACTGATAGGGCTGTGTATACCGATAGGGCTGTGTATACCGATAGGGCTGTGTATACCGATAGGGCTGTGTATACTGATAGGGCTGTGTATACCGATAGGGCTGTGTATACCGATAGGACTGAGTATACCGATAGGGCTGTGTATACCGATAGGGCTGTGTATACCGATAGGGCTGAATATACTGACAGGACTGAGTATACTCATAGGGTTGAGTATGCCAATAAGGCTGAGTATGCCAATAGGGCTGAGTATACCAATAGGGCTGAGCATACTGATTGGGCAGAATAAGCCAAGAGTGCGGAGTATGCCAATAGGGCTGAGTATACCAATAGGGCTGAATATACCAATAGGGCTGAGCATACCGATTGGGCAGAGTAAACCGAGAGTGCTGAGTATGCCAATAGGGCTGAGTATACCAATAGGGCTGAATATATAAATAGGCTGAGTATACTGATAGGGCTGAGTATACCAATAGGGCTCAATCTACCGATAGGGCTGAGTATACCTATTGGGCAGAGTAAGCCGAGAGTGCTGAGTATGCCAATAGAGCTGAGTATACTGATAGGGCTGAATTTACTGATAGGGCTGAGTATACCAACAGGGCTGAGTATACCGATAGGGCTGGATATACTGATAGGGCTGAGTATACCGACAGGGCTGAGTATACCAATAGGGCTGAATATACTGACAGGGCTGAGTATACCAATAGCGCTGAGTATACCGTTAGAGCTGAGTATACCGATAGGGCTGAGTGTACCGATAGGGCTGAATATACTGATAGGGCTGAGTATACACAATAGCGCTGAGTATACCGTTAGAGCTGAGTATACCGATAGGGCTGTGTATACCGATAGGGCGTTATCAAACGCCTTTGTACGAAGAACGGAGGACAGAAGTGTAATGTACATACGTACATACATACGTAGGTACACACATACATACATACATACATACATACATACATACATACACACATACACACATACACACATACACACATACACTCACACATATTCACACACACACAGACACACACACACACACACACACACACACACACACACACCACACACACACACACACACACACACACACACACACACACACATGACGTATCTCCAAGAAGACAGAATAACGCAAGAGGCACTGTAGGCGACAATGACGAAAACTGACAACATCAGGCAAAACGATACTGAAAACCAAAGGAAATAAGAGGGAAGCAGGGAGAATTTTAAAAGGAATGTTCTGAGCTTACCACTTATGTTTGTGGCTGCGTCTATGCTAGCTGAATGGGTAGCGCCAACTGTGTTGGGTTTGAGAAATTCTACATGGGAGATAACTCCGTGACTTTCAAGAGTTACGTTACTTAGTTGATACTGAACACCATCCAACAAGTACACTCCACAGTACACTCCACAGCACACTCCACAGCACACTCCACAGCACACAGTACACTCCACAGTAGACTCCACAGCACACTCCAGAGTACATCCACAGTACATTCCACAGCACACAGTACACTCCACAGTACACTCCACAGTACACAGTACACTCCACAGCACACTCCACAGCACACAGCACACTCCACAGTACACTCCACAGCACACTCCACAGCACACAGTACACTCCACAGCACACTCCACAGTACACTCCACAGTACACTCCACAGCACACTCCACAGCACACTCCACAGTACACTCCACAGCACACTCCACAGCACACTCCACAGTACATTCCACAGTACACAGTAACTCCACAGCACACTCCACAGTACACAGTACACTCCACAGTACACAGCACACTCCACAGCACACTCCACAGTACACAGTACACTCCACAGCACACTCCACAGTACACAGTACACTCCACAGCACACTCCACAGCACACAGCACAGCACACAGTACACTCCACAGTACACTCCACAGCACACTCCACAGCACACTCCACAGCACACAGCACACTCCACAGTACACTCCACAGCACACAGTACACTCCACAGTACACTCCACAGCACACAGTACACTCCACAGTACACTCCACAGCACACTCCACAGCACACAGTACACTCCACAGCACACTCCACAACACACAGCACACTCCACAGTACACTCCACAGCACACAGTACACTCCACAGTACACTCCACAGCACACAGTACTCCACAGCACACTCCACAGTACACTCCACAGCACACTCCACAGTACACTCCACAGTACACTCCACAGTACACTCCACAGTACACTCCACAGTACACTCCACAGTACACTCCACAGTACACTCCACAGTACACAGTACACTCCACAGCACACTCCACAGCACACTCCACAGCACACTCCACAGTACACTCCAC
The DNA here is from genome assembly GCA_030674185.1 of Monoplex corrugatus. Classification (NCBI taxonomy): domain Eukaryota; kingdom Metazoa; phylum Mollusca; class Gastropoda; order Littorinimorpha; family Ranellidae; genus Monoplex; species Monoplex corrugatus. Next base: position 75,539,347 of record JAPXFY010000017.1, read on the forward strand.
AGCACACAGCACACAGCACACTCCACAGTACACTCCACAGTACACAGTACACTCCACAGCACACTCCACAGCACACTCCACAGTACACTCCACAGCACACAGTACACTCCACAGTACACTCCACAGTACACTCCACAGTACACTCCACAGTACACTCCACAGTACATTCCACAGCACACTCCACAGCACACTCCACAGCACACTCCACAGCACACAGCACACTCCACAGTACACTCCACAGCACACTCCACAGCACACAGCACACTCCACAGTACACTCCACAGCACACTCCACAGTACACTCCACAGTACACTCCACAGTACACCCCACTGTACACTCCACAGCACACAGCACACTCCACAGTACACTCCACAGCACACTCCACAGTAACACTCCACAGCACACAGCACACTCCACAGTACACTCCACAGTACACTCCACAGTACACTCCACAGCACACTCCACAGCACACTCCACAGTACACTCCACACTCCACAGTACACTCCACAGTACACTCCACAGTACACTCCACAGACACCACAGCACACTCCACAGCACACTCCACAGTACACTCACAGCACACAGCACACAGCACACTCCACAGCACACTCCACAGTACACTCCACAGAAACACTCCACAGCACACTCCACAGTACACTCCACAGCACACAGCACACTCCACAGCACACTCCACAGTACACTCCACAGTACACTCCACAGCACACTCCACAGCACACTCCACAGCACACACTCCACAGCACACAGTACACTCCACAGCACACTCCACAGCACACTCCACAGCACACTCCACCACACACTCCACAGTACACTCCACAGCACACTCCACAGATACACAGTACACTCCACAGTACACTCCACAGTACATTCCACATTACACTCCACAGTACACTCCACAGTACATTCCACACACACTCTACAGTACACTCCACAGCACACATCCACAGCACACTCCACAGCACACTCCAACAGCACATCCACATCCACAGCACACTCCACAGCACACTCCACAGTACACTCCACAGTACACTCCACAGTACACAGTACACTCCACAGTACACTCCACAGTACACTCCACAGCACTCTCCACAGTACACTCCACAGTACACTCCACAGTACACTCCACAGTACACTCCACAAGCACACTCCACAGCACACTCCACAACACACTCCACAGTGCACTCCACAGTACACTCCACATCAAACAGTGCGGTACTTACATACGGTGCTAGTGGAGACTGGTTCTATACATCGGATGGAGTTTGTCAGGGCTGCCGTCTTCTGTTCTCATCATTTTCAGCATATTCCTGAAACGCATTACGACTTTAATGGATAGATAGGTAGGAGGTAGATAGGTAGGTAGATAGATAGGTAAGTAGGTAGGTAGGTAGGTAGGTAGGTAGATACATACATACATACATACATACATACATACATACATACGTATATATATACATGCATACATGCATACATACATACATACGCACATACATGATACATACATACATACATAGGTAGGTAGGTACCTACGTACATAGGTACATAGATGGCTAGATAGACAGACAAACAAACAGGTAGGTAGGTAGGTGGGTAGGTAGGTAGGTAGGTAGGTAGATAGATAGATAGATAGATAGATAGATATATGGATAGATAGATAAGCAGGCAGACAGACAGGTAGGTTGGTAGGTAGGTAGATAGGTAAATAGGTAGGTAAGTAAGTAGGTAGGTAGATAGAAAGAAAGATAGAAAGAAAGAAAGAAAGAATGATAGAAAGATAGATAGAAAAATAGATAGAAAGATAGACAGACAGACAGACAGACAGATAGGTAGATAGACAGACAGACAGATAGATAGATAAATAGATAGGCAGATAGGCAGACAGACAGACAGACAGACAGACAGATAGATAGATAGATAGATAGATAGACATACACACACACACACACATATATACATGTATATATACATATATATATATATACATATATATATATATATATGTGTGTGTGTGTGTGTGTGTGTGTGTGTATGTGTGTGTGTGTGTACATATATATACATATATATAGATATATATATATATATATATATATATTATATATATATATATGTATACACACACACTCAGGCATACATACATTCATAGACATACACACACATAAATGTATGTGCCCCCCCCCCATAACCAAAAGCATCGCAGAAAGAAAATAAAAACGTCAGACAAACGAGACATTGCTGGGAAGAGAAATATGACCAGCATGGATGCCATATGGATACGAAAGACCTTGGGAATACATTACAGCAAGGTCAGCTTGGAAACACTCCACAGTTTCATATTTTCTGGGCGACATTAAAAACTGGTCTGTTCGCTGCCCATCTTAATGTTTCCGTCATTGTGATGGTGTCATTTGGTACTTTATTATAGGTTCCTTGCCCCGCCCCTTCAGCCCATTTCAAGACCTTGCCAGCGCATAGGGTTTTGCGCCAGCTCAGGGAATCTACCAGATAATTGTTGGCAGATTTCGGTGCTGCGCATATGGAACTGTCCAGATGCCATGAATCCTTACTGAGCAAGGTGGGAACTCCATTGGCTTTGTTAATCAGGACCTGGCCAGCTCATGGGTATACGTGCAGGCTTAAGGCTTGTGCCCTGATCACCATACACATGGCCAGCTCATAGGTTTATGCGCAGGCTTAAGGCTTGTGCCCTGATCACAATACACATGGCCAGCTCATGGGTTTATGCGCAGGCGTAAGGCTTGTGCCATGATCACCATACACATGGCCAGCTCATGGGTTTACGTGCAGGCTTAAGGCTTGTGCCCTGATCACCCTACACATGGCCAGCTCATGCGTTTATGCGCAGGCTTAAGGCTTGTGCCATGATCACCATACACATGGCCAGCTCATGGGTTTATGCGCAGGCTTAAGGCTTGTGCCCTGATCACCATACACATGGCCAGCTCATGGGTTTGTGTGCAGGCTTAAGGCTTGTGCCATGATCACCATACACATGGCCAGCTCATGGGTTTGTGTGCAGGCTTAAGGCTTGTGCCCTGATCACCATACACATGGCCAGCTCATGGGTTTGTGTGCAGGCTTAAGGCTTGTGCCATGATCATCATACACATGGCCAGCTCATGGGTTTGTGTGCAGGCTTAAGGCTTGTGCCCTGATCACCATACACATGGCCAGCTCATGGGTTTACGTGCAGGCTTAAGGCTTGTGCCCTGATCACCCTACACATGGCCAGCTCATGGGTTTACGTGCAGGCTTAAGGCTTGTGCCCTGATCACCCTACACATGGCCAGCTCATGGGTTTACGTGCAGGCTTAAGGCTTGTGTCCTGATCGCCATACACATGGCCAGCTCATGGGTTTACGTGCAGGCTTAAGGCTTGTGTCCTGATCGCCATACACATGGCCAGCTCATGGGTTTACGTGCAGGCTTAAGGCTTGTGTCCTGATCGCCATACACATGGCCAGCTCATGGGTTTACGTGCAGGCTTAAGGCTTGTGCCCTGATCGCCATACACATGGCCAGCTCATGGGTTTATATGCAGGCTTAAGGCTTGTGCCATGATCGCCATACACATGGCCAGCTCATGGGTTTACGTGCAGGCTTAAGGCTTGTGCCTTGATCATCCTACACATGGCCAGCTCATGGGTTTATGCGCAGGCTTAAGGCTTGTGCCATGATCACCATACACATGGCCAGCTCATGGGTTTATGCGCAGGCTTAAGGCTTGTGCCCTGATCACCATACACATGGCCAGCTCATGGGTTTACGTGCAGGCTTAAGGTTTGTGCCATGATCATCATACACATGGCCAGCTCATGGGTTTATGTGCAGGCTTAAGGCTTGTGCCATGATCACCATACACATGGCCAGCTCTTGGGTTTGTGTGCAGGCTTAAGGCTTGTGCCATGATCACCATACACATGGCCAGCTCATGGGTTTGTGTGCAGGCTTAAGGCTTGTGCCATGATCACCATACACATGGCCAGCTCATGGGTTTGTGTGCAGGCTTAAGGCTTGTGCCCTGATCACCATACACATGGCCAGCTCATGGGTTTACGTGCAGGCTTAAGGCTTGTGCCCTGATCACCCTACACATGGCCAGCTCATGGGTTTACGTGCAGGCTTAAGGCTTGTGCCCTGATCACCCTACACATGGCCAGCTCATGGGTTTACGTGCAGGCTTAAGGCTTGTGTCCTGATCGCCATACACATGGCCAGCTCATGGGTTTACGTGCAGGCTTAAGGCTTGTGTCCTGATCGCCATACACATGGCCAGCTCATGGGTTTACGTGCAGGCTTAAGGCTTGTGTCCTGATCGCCATACACATGGCCAGCTCATGGGTTTACGTGCAGGCTTAAGGCTTGTGCCCTGATCGCCATACACATGGCCAGCTCATGGGTTTATATGCAGGCTTAAGGCTTGTGCCATGATCGCCATACACATGGCCAGCTCATGGGTTTACGTGCAGGCTTAAGGCTTGTGCCTTGATCATCCTACACATGGCCAGCTCATGGGTTTATGCGCAGGGTTAAGGCTTGTGCCATGATCACTATACACATGGCACCTGTGACGTTAGAGCATATGGAATTCGTTCTGAGCGCAGAGACGTTATCCTGAGAAACTGAAACTGTCAATCAGTCCTCCAGAGGAAACTGTTGAGGGAGGGTGGACAGAAAATAACCGATGGACTGACAATATCGCGGAATGGACAGGAGAAACCATTTGCAGAGACCCAGGCTTTGGCACACAACCTACAGAGCTGGAGGAATCTGTTGAACAGTTGTTTAGTGCAACACCCTAATGACTCTTCACGGAACTAAGGGAGAAGAAGAGGAAGAAATAACTCAGCTGGTTTTCGCAGTCATCTTATAGAATACTGACATGTGTGTGTAATATCAGTGACATACATATGTGAGCTATTTATCATGAAATGTTGCGTTTAGAAAAGTAATGCTCGTGTGTAAACGTGTGTATCATCATCATCATGTGTCCTGTCACATAGCGTTGGCGGTCATGGCCCTCCATACGAATCTATCCTTTATCGCTGCAAGTACCTCTCCCACACTCTCTGTCTTCATCCACTCTGCAAGTCCGTCCAATAGTTACTCCCTGGGTCTGCCTGGTGCTCTTTTTCCCTCCAACTTTCCTGTTGTGATCAGATGCTCTAATTTCTCTTGCCTCAAAAAATGAAAAAATGTCCTCGAAATTGCTGCTTGTCTTTTCCTATTTTTTTTCATTTTTGTTTTATTTATTTATTTATTTATTTATTTATTTATTTATTTTATTTATTTATTTATTTATTTATTTATTTATTTATTTATTTATTTATTTATGTAATGATCTTCTTGTGTCTGCCTCCTCCAGTACTATGTCGTTCGTTTTCTTTGCTGTCCATGGAACTCTCAACATTCTTCTTAAAAACCACATTTCAGTTGCCTGAATCTAGTTCTGGCTTGTTATTATTATTACTATCATCATAATCATTGTTGTTGTCGTCATTAGTATCATCATCATGATCATCGTGATCATCACCATCATCATGATCATCATTATCATCATCGTCATCATCATTATCATTGTTATGTTGTTGTTCTTTTTGTTGATGGTGGTAGTAGTAGCGGTAGTAGTAGTTGTGGTGGTAGTAGTAGTAGTAGTAGTAGTAGTGATGGTGGTGGTGGTGGTAGTAGTAGTAGTAGTAATAAAAGTAATAGTTGTAGCAGCGGTGATAGTATTGTAGTAGTAATAGTGGTAGTAGTAGTCATTACTCATACATTTGTTTTATTTTTGCATTAGTCAGTAGGTTTTATCAATGGCAGACATGACTGAACGACTAGTTAATGTCGTTATATGTTACTGTCTTTACCTGTTGGGATACGATAATCAGTCAGTCTGTCAGTCAGTCAGTCAGTCAGTCAGTCAGTCAGTCAGTCAGTCAGTCTGTCAGTCAGTCGTATGCTCCAAAACTCTTATCCGTTGTTTACTGAGGAACGTTTTGTGAAAGATTTAAAGTCTTTTCTCTTCTTCTCTTTCTTCTTCTTCTTCTTCTTCTCTTTTCTTCTTCTTCTTCTTCTTCTTCTTCTTGTTCTTCTTCTTTGTTCTTCTTTCTTCTTCTTCTTTGTTCTTCTTTTTCTTCTTCTTCTTCTTCTTTCTTCTTCTTTCTTCTTCTCTTCTTCTTCTTTTCTTCTTCTTCTTCTTCTTCTTCTTCTTTCTTCTTTTCTTCTTTCTTCTTCTTCTTCTTCTTTCTTCTTTCTCTTCTTCTTTCTTTCTTCTTTCTTCTTTCTTTTCTTCTTCTTCTTTCTTCTTCTTCTTCTTCTTCTTCTTCTTCTTCTTTCTTCTTCTTCTTCTTCTTTCTTCTTCTTCTTCTTTCTTCTTCTTCTTTCTTCTTCTTTCTTCTTTCTTTCTTCTTCTTCTTCTTCTTCTTTCTTCTTCTTCTTCTTCTTCTTTCTTTCTTCTTCTTCTTCTTCTTCCTTCTTCTTTCTTCTTCTTCTTCTTTCTTCTTCTTCTTTTCTTCTTCTTTCTTCTTCTTCTTCTTCTTTCTTCTTCTTTCTTCTTCTTCTTTCTTCTTCTTCTTCTTCTTCTTTCTTCTTTCTTATTCTTTCTTCTTATTCTTCTTCTTCTTATTCTTCTTCTTCTTCTTCTTCTTCTTCTTTCTTCTTATTCTTTATTCTTCTTTCTTCTTCTTCTTTCTTCTTCTTCTTTCTTCTTCTTCTTCTTATTCTTTCTTCTTCTTTCTTCTTCTTTCTTCTTATTCTTTCTTCTTCTTTCTTTCTTCTCTTCTTCTTCTTCTTCTTCTTTCTTCTTCTTCTCTTCTTCTTCTTCTTCTTCTTCTTCTCTTCTTCTTCTTCTTCTTCTTCTTTCCTTTCTTCTCTTCTTCTTTCTTTCTTCTTCTTCTTCTCTTCTTCTTCTTTCTTCTTCCTCTTCTTCTTCTTCTTTCTTCTTTCTTCTTCTTTCTTCTTCTTCTTTCTTTTTTCCTTTCTTTATCAGCATTACCATCTTCTTCTTTTTCTTCTCCTTCTTCTTCTTCTTTTCCTTGTACCTCTTCCATTCTTCCTTCCTTCTTTCTTTCCTTCTTTCTTTCTTTCTCCTCTTCTTCTCCGTCCTCCCCTTCTTCTTTCTTGTTATTGTTATTGTTGTTGTTGTTGCTCTTATTGATGTTGTTGAAACTTTGAGAATAGTCCTCTGAACTTGTGAGCTATTTTCTTTTGCCTATCAAAAAGTGTAATTCAAATGTAGTAAAAATTTGTCTGCAAACGAAATGGAAACCATTCGCTCGAAAACGATTAGTGTTAAGTCATACTGATTGTCATTCTTCGCAGTCAGAGGAACATTTAACCTCAAAATAAAACGAATCGAACAACCATGTAACCTACTACCAACCAATCGACCAACAAACCTACCAACTAACCAACCAGGCAATGAATTATAATGATGATGATGATAATGATTTCGTTTGTACGGCACAAAGAGTCCATGTTGAAAGTATGCTAGTTGTACTTTGCAGAATGATGGAGTACAGTCACTTCATCAAGAATAACAATAACAACACTATCGATAAGGACATAAAGTCACATCTAGCACAATGACTTCATCAACAATAACAATAACAACAGCATCGATATGGACATGAAGTCACATCTAGGTAGGAAGGAACCACTGGGAGAGCCAGACAGCAGAAAGTCCTCAGAGGAGAAGCACTCCTCAAGCAAGTGTTTCGGCCCTTTAACTCCTGACACTCCCAAAGGGTGCCGGCCCACATCCAGATTATGACTCGTGGGCGCTCTTCTGCTACCCCCAACTGCGTTCTGGCTGCGCACGCTAAAGATCCCATGGCAGTTGAAAATCGTGAAGAGCAAAGCATTGCCCGGTTGCCTTGGTATAAAACATTGGAGAGATAGGTTGATTTCCCAGGTCCCACCCCTTGAAGACCAATCAGCCTTCTAGCATTTCTGAAGTCTTGGTTTAAAAGTGAATATGAATATGAATTCGAAGCGAGGGAGAGGGTTATGGAACTATCTAGGTAGGACCTCAGGACCTGGTCAACTCATGGGTTTATGAGCAGGCACAAGGCTTCTGCTGTGATCATTCTGGATCTTCTCCGTCACATGGCACCTGTGACGTTAGTGCATATGGAATTCATTCCGAGCGCAGACGTCATCTTAAGAAACTGAAACAAACTGCCATGTGTATTTTTTTTTCACATGGGCACTAACCCGACACTTCAACGAACGTGTGATCCAGCGTCTCTGCTATCACTCTTTTTCTTCCACTTGAGTTTAAACCGCGCCTTTGGCGGCTCAAAGCCAGGTCACCCTTGTGACACATGTCTTATTAACCACTTAGCTATAGAACACCTGCAGCGTATGGTGGAATTCTGAGCCTGTTGAAATTCACTCTCCTTTCTCTTTGACCAGATCCAGTTGGAACTCTTCAGATGCTTCTGCCATTCCTTTTTATCGCTCTGCTCCTCTTCTTCCCAGAAATCAGAGCTGTTTCATCAGGTCATAGGCAGATGTGCCTACCAGCCCCCTTCCTCCAACCCCTATGGCGAAAACGTTGGCTTGAAAGTCGGATTTGGCCAAGCACGTGACTAGGCTGGCTTTCTTTTCAGTTTTGTAGATAATAACAAAAAATCATAACTAGGTCTTTGTAACATAAAATCAGAAATAGGTATTGGTACTACTGTTTGTGAAGAACATAACCTGCTGAGTACATTTACATTTATAAACGAAAGCGTGTTCTATCAAACAAATAGAAACAGATTGATGAATAAAACCTTCCATAAACAAGTAAGTGAACCAGTTTCAGTGGTGCAGCGGTTAACGCAATGGACTACAGACTGGGAGGTTGTGGGGTCGAATCTCTATCAACGCCGTCAGAATCAATGTGGGATTTTTCTAACCCAACCGTCTCACACTCAGAGATGAATGTGCTGTTGGCTCATTGGGAAGACTGGGCCCACACAGTCCAGTCTCATCCACACAGTCCAGTCTCATCCACACAGTCCAGTCTCATCCACTTCACGGATGCGTCATTGAGGGTGTTGCTCAAATCTCCTGACCAACACCGCAAGGGTCTATATCTCTCGGGCCTGGCGGACGCCACGATGTATCATGATAGTAGGCGTAGAGTACAGCCCCGTCACACAGTCTCAACCTTCGTTGGAACTCCACAGCATCATGATTATCATCATAGCATCGGAAAAAACTGTCCCAAGTTTCTGAGGTCATTAAAAAATATGGTGTGAAAATTGAACAGAAAAAAATATATACATAAACAAACGTACTGTTTAGATGTGTAATTCACAACAGTCTCCAACCAAAATGAAAAAAAAGAAAGAAAGAAACAACTGGCTTACCTTCAACCTGTTCGCTTCTTGATTTTCGCCTCACACTTCTCACAGCACATATAGACCACGTTTGGCCGCACTCCAACATAACCATAAAACGTATACTTCAAACGTTATACTGCAAACTGCTCGTCCATTCGCATAGTGTGACTGGATCTCGGCTCGTATAATTCGAACCACGTAGAGAATATCTTACACTCCTATCTCTGTTGGCTTAGCTGTTGCCTTTTCCCTTGACACCTGAGTCAGTCTGAACAAACACGTTTTTTTCCCCATACAGAAACATGTGAATTATCGGGTTTGGGCTAATTGTTTGGAGGTCTCTATACTTAAGTGGTAACCACGTCTTTTTGTTGACCTTGGTAAAGTTTTGTCGTAAGGACGGTTTGGAACCGAACGGGTCAGATGACTAACTGAATAATGTGATAGTTTTTTAAATTAAATGTCGTAATTTTCGTCTTGACTTAACCTTCGACTCTCCTTGTGGTACAAGGGGTCCGTACCACCATTTCCATTTCTGGCTTGTCGTTAGGGTGTCTGTCACGTGATGTTCTAATTCCTGTGGGTGTTCTCTTTGAACGTCTTTGTCTTCTTGGTCTTTTTCTTAGTGTTCGTCTCGTCTTCTTC
>JAPXFY010000017.1:75554356-75559356 GCA_030674185.1 Monoplex corrugatus
AACCCTTTGATTCCCTCACCCTATCCACCAACTGCAAAAATATTAACCCTTTAACTCCCTCAACCTATCCACCAATTGCAAAAACTTAACCCTACCCACCAGCTTTCTGTCTTGCAGGAAGGGTGAGGGAGTCAAAGAGTTAATTTTTTGTTTTGCTAGCATGGTTGACAATGCGGGACGCTGGTGGACAGGGTGTGGGAGTCAAAGGGTTACGTTTTTGCTTTGCTAGCAGAGTTGACAATGCGTGACGCTGGTGGACAGGGTGCAGGAGTCAAAGGGTTAAGTTTTTGCTTTGCTAGCATGGTTGACAATGCGGGATGCTGGTGGACAGAGTGCGGGAGTCAAAGGGTTAAGTTTTTGCTTTACTAGCATGGTTGACAATGCGGGATGCTGGTGGACAGGGTGTGGGAGTCAAACGATTAAAGTAGCGAAGAGAGGCCAGTTTTTGTGCTGTGGAGCTGGGATTGAATTCTAGACACTCGGATTTGGAGTCTACAGGTCTGTTGGTAGGGCTAGTCAGCTGGCCTTAATTGTGGCCCTGTCTGAGTGAGGTGGGGGTGGGGTTCGAACCCATGCCCACGGCCTTCCCGCATTACGAGAGTAGCGCACTAACCACTGAGCCAAATGACTACCAGAACAACAATGAATAAACAAAGGAAATATAAACAAAAAATGAAAAAAGAATCCCTGTGACCCGTGTTAAGAATTGAACCCTTAACTCTCGCATTATTATGGTAGCTATCTAACCACTGAGCTAATGGGAGTATACACACTCGTGCGCGGGCGCTCACACACACACGCACAACACACACACACACACACACACACACACACACACACACACACACACACACACACACACACACACACACACACACACACACACACAGACCCATGCTCGTACTCACGCATACATGGAGACACTGACACACGCACATACACACACATACATGCACGCACGCACACACACATACACATATATATATACACAAACACATACACATATACACATACACAAACAGAGAGAGAGAGAGAGAGAGACTCGTACACACACACCCATGCACGTATGCACGCACGCACACACACAGACACACACGCATATACACACACATACACGCACACACATGTTCGCACGCACATATATTCACATACACAAACACATACACACACACAAACGAACAAAGAAACACACATACACACACACACACAAACAAACACAGACAGACACACACAAGCACACACACACTCACACACAGACACTCACACACACACACACAGACACACAAACACACACACACACACACAAACACACACACATACACACACACGCGCGTGCGCGCACACGTACACACACGCCCACATACACATATACACACTCACACACACTCACACACGCACATACACACACATACACACTCACACAGACACACACACAGACACAAACACACACACACACACACACACAAACACACACGTGTGCGCGCACACGCACACACACACGCCCACATACACATACACGCTCACACACACTCACACACGCACATACACACACACACACACACACACACACACACACACAGAGAGAGAGAGAGAGAGAGAGAGAGAGAACTTTAGCTCAGATATGAGGCTTATGCCACGATCATTTTGGATTTGTTTTGTCGGTTCATCATACTTAGTGTCCTTTGTGTTCATCTTCTATTATTTCTGTTTGGGTTCCATTTTCTATGCCACCTTAATGGCCGCAGACGTCGGGGCAGTTTTTATAATGCGATGATAATGATGACGATAGGGATGATAATCATAACGCTATAGAGTGCCATTAGGACTGACACTTCGCGACAAGGCTGTACCGTACTCTCATTATCATATTATATACCCTGGCGTCAACCAGGCCCGAGAAGTACAGACACCTGCGGTGCCGGTCAGAAGATTTAACCAACACTGTCAGTGCCGCATCCGTGAAGTGGATGAGACTCGACTGTGTGGTCCCAGTCTTCCCAATGAGTCCATATGTAGCATGGTCAGTTTTAGGTAGGGGCTGGTTGGAGTCGAGAAAAATCCCACAATGATTTTAAAAGGACTGACGGGGATTCGAATCGCAACCTTCCAGTCGGTAGTCCCGTGAGCTAACAGCTACATCACAGCGACTGGTCATTATTTTGGATCTTCTTCATCACGTGGAATCTATATGGCGTCAGCGCATATGGAATTTCTTCTGAACGTGGAGATGTGATCTTGATAAAAATAAATAAATCTGCAGATAAATAAATGAAATGAATAAACGAATGAATGAATAAATCTATAAATAAATAAGTAAATTAAAACGAATATCTGAATAAATAATAAATAAAAGTGAATAATAAACGAAGAAATGAAATGAATAAATGAAATATAAATTAATGAAAAAATTAGATTAATAAAGTCATGAATGAATAGATGAATAAATATCAAATAATAAAAATGAATAATCAAATAAATGAATAGATAAATAAATGAATGTGTGAATAGATCAATAAATAAAAATGAATAGATAAATAAACAGATGAGTGAATGAATAAATAAATAACAAAGAAATAAACAAATGAATAAATAAATAAATACAGGGGGGCGTAAAAGTAGGTATACAGTTATGAAAAAAGAAAACACGTACAATACTCATTGCATTTATTATACAAACAAATGAATATTGCATATACATGTAATAACAAGCACAGCCTTAATCCCTCAGATACTCAAACTGCTTGCCGTCGGTATTCACACACTCCTCTAATCGAGAGCGGAATTAATTTAAGCATTATAATAATGATGTGATACTTACTGTACATGTATACCTACTTTTGCACCCCCCTGTATATAAGTAAAAAAAAAACATAAATAGATAAGCACCGGTGGTCTGACCGAGGTTTGAACTCGCTACTCTTGGATTTTGAGCAGTAGCGCTCTTACCCACTGAGTTGAGGTATGGACATAAGATGTTAATACTTTATGGCTGTCATGATTTGTTGTTGTTATTCTGTCTTGTTTTATCTTTGACATGCTGAGGGGCAACAACAGGTCATGCGTGAACATTGCATGGCATCTTGATGTCCTAAAGAATACATGCATAATCGATTTTTATTCTGTAGTGTTTGTGTGGTGTGTTGTGGTGTGGTGTGTGGTGTGATTTGGGGGAGGTGGTTGTTTGTGTTGTGCTGTGTTGTGTGTGTGTGGGGGGGGGAATGTTTGTGTGTGTATATGTTGTATTATAAGTGTGGGTGTATGTGTTTGTATGTGTGTTTTGTGTATCTTTCGTTCTTTGATTTAACGTCTTTTCACTATAAGTGATATCAGACGGGGGGGGGGGGGGGGGGGGGAGGGGGAATAAAAATGAATGAACAAAATAAAATGTAGAACGATAGTTGGACGGTTGGATTTGGGCAGAGGGAAAACAGAGGAAAAAGACATTAGTAGGTGGGAGAACAGTAAAATGGAACGAGAACTTAACACTAACAATTGACGTCAACAATGTGAAGGGAAATTGTAACACTAAAACACAAACCGAATAAAGTTAAAGTAATGCATTATCAGGACTGTGAATTAATGATTCTGAAATGTTAACTAACAAAGAGTGATCTGATGTAATTTTTTGGAAATGTTTTGTGTATGTGTTGTGTTTGTGTGAGCGTGTTTGTGTGTGTGTTGTATGTGTGTGTGTGTATTTGTGTGTTTTTCTCTGTATCTGTATATGTGTGTGTGTTTTTCTGTGTTGTGTGTGTGTGTGTGTGGGGGGGGGGAGTATTTTTTTTCTTTAGCGTTTTGATTGTTCTCGGATGCGTGTATGCACATCGTTTTGCTCACACTGTGCAGGCGGTATGCTGCTGCACAGTCTGCATACTCCGTCTTCAGTGGAAGCTGGTAGATATCATCATCATCATCATCAGGTGCCCTGCCGCATGGCGTTGGCAATCATGGACTTCCATCTGCCTCTATCTCTCCTTGCCCCTAGCATCTCCCCCACCCTCCTCATCCCCAGCCACTCTGCAAGTCCGTCCAGCATTCTCTCCCTGGGTCTACCTGATGCTCTCTTTCCCTCCAGCTTTCCCGTTGTGACCTGGTGCTCCAAATCCCCCTTCCTCATAAAACGGCCTATAAACGTTGCCTGTCTTTTCCTAATCTTCCTTATGAGTGATCTACTTGTGTCTGCCTCCATCAAGACTGTCTCGTTTGTTTTCTTTGCTGTCCATGGAACTCTCAACATTCTTCTTAGAAACCACATCTCGACTGTCTCAATCTTGTTCTGGCTTTGTTTGTTGACTGTCCACGCCTCGCATCCGTACAACAGTATTGGTTCTATATAACATTCAAGACGTCTCTTCCTGATGTTGATTGACAGGCATTGCTGGTAGATAGGGTAAGAGAATCGAAGGGTTAAGTTTTTGTTTTGCTAGCATGGCTGACAATGTAGGATGCTGGTGGACAGGGTGCGGGAGTCAAAGGGTTTTAACGTGCTGATTTGATGTTATGCCCCTGCTGTGGGGTACTGCTGGCATCACAAATTATGTTCCGTCCTGTTTTGAAACCACAGGAATTTTGTTATTAGGTTTTTAGGGGTGTTAATGAACAAAATTAGAAGACAAGCAGCAGTTTCAGTTTCAGTTTCTCAAGATGACGTCTCCGTGCTCGGAACGAATTCCGTATACACTAACGTCGCAAGTACCATGCGTATTGTGATCACGGCATAAGCCTTAAGCCTGCACATAAAACCGTGAGCTGGCCATGTCCTGAGGCCCCACCTAGACTATGTTGTACCTAGTCCATATTTTATACTGGTATTTTATCAGCCTACTACTAGAATTATCTTGGTTACATGCAAAATGACATGTGTATCTGTGTATCTTACCTTCAAAAAAGGAACATAATATACAAAGTAAAGAAATTAATAAATAAATTTATTTATTAATTTCTTTACTTTGTATATTATGTTCCTTTTATATCCGGATTCCTGTTATAACCGGTCCTGT
>JAPXFY010000017.1:75566856-75579356 GCA_030674185.1 Monoplex corrugatus
TGAATGAATTATTTTGGGGGTATAAAATGTACACAGTTCAAACAGGTTTTTAAAAAAACTAGAATAAATTAATTATTTTTGAGGGTACAAAATATACTACGTTCAAACAGGTTTAAAAAGAAAGCTAAAATATAGAATATTATATACAGGGGGGTGCAAAAGTAGGTATACAGTTATGAAAAAAAAAACCACGCACAATACTCATTGCATTTATTATACAAACAAATGAATATTGCATATACATGTAATAACAAGCACAGCCTTAATCCCTCAGATACTCAGACTGCTTGCCGTCGGTATTCACACACTCCTCTAATCGAGAGCGGACACTCATGCACACTCTAGCACAAAGATCTTTATCAGCATCAATTTCTTGACAAGCCTGCAAGATGAACCGAATCATGTCATTAACAGTGCGCGGCTTGCGTGCGAAAACCCTTTCTTTTACATATCCCCCCCCCCCCCAAATAGTCCATCTGTTTTCCAGTATTGTTTTAAAATCCATTTGGGCTCCTCGTCTGTCAAATTACCAGCCATGGTTAAATTAAATTGCTGCTTAGATCCAAATTTTTAAATTGCCGCTTTACCTGAAAAAAAAAAAAAAAAAAATGTTAGATAAAAGTACATGCATATATATTAGTTACGATAAATATAATTAATGACACTGAAAATATCGAAAATAAGGTCAACTAACTTAATGTGCTAATAATTTTAATGAATTAAGCATTATGATAATGATGTGATACTTACTGTATACCTACTTTTGCACCCCCTGTATTACTTTCATAACTTATTTTGAGGGTACGAAATGTACAAAGTTCAAACAGATTTAAAAAGAAAACTAGAACAAATGAATTATTTTTGGGATACAAAAATTGTACAGTGTTCAAAAACGGATCTAAAAAGAAAACTAGCATAAATGAATCATCTCTGGGATATAAAAATGTACAAAATTCAAACGGATCTAAAAACTCAACTAGAATAAACATATCAATTTTTGGGATACAGTAATGTGCAAAGTTCAAACTGGTTGGCGTTTTCTCAAACGTGGTGTTAACCCTGATATGGCTCTAGCAGTCGGCTGGGCTGTAAGCAATATGAACCTGAACCATTCTTCTTCTTCTTCTTCTTCTTCTTCTTCTTCTTGTTCTTGTTCTTGTTCTTGTTCTTGTTCTTGTTCGTCTTCTTCTTCTTCTTCTTCTTCTTGTTCTTGTTCTTGTTCTTGTTCTTCTTCTTGTTCTTCGTCTTCTTCGTCTTCTTCTTCTTCTTCTTCTTCTTCGTCTTCTTCTTCTTCTTCTTCGTCTTCTCCTCCTCCTCCTCCTCAACATCATCATCATCATCATCATATTGTTGTTGTTATCATTATTATTATTATAGTTATTATTATTATTATCATTATTATTATTATCATTATTATTGGCGTTGTTGTTGTTGTTGTTCTTGTTGTTAATCTATAAACTGAAGTTTTAAAATGACTGAAAGATAGACGTGAAAATGTTGCTCCCTAACCTTGTTTTCCTTTGCTTTGTCATATATTCACGTACTCGTCGGCAGCGATGTATGTAAATGCGCGTTGTGTGCTGGTCAAGAGGTTGTGTGTGTGTGTGTGTGTGTGTGTGTGTGTGTGCGTGCGTGCGTGTGTGTGTATGTGTGTGTTGTGTGTGTGTGTGTGTGTGTGTGTGCGTGTATGTGGTGTGTGTGCGTCTATGTGTGTGCATGAATTATGCTTGCACGCATGTGCGCCGCAGAACGGTAGAGAAGAAAATGAAACATTAGTGGTGGCTTGAAAATTGTGATTCGAGTTGCTGTGTTGGTTGAAACGTATGTATGTGTGTGCGTGTGTTTGTGTGCATTGATTTCACGTGGGGTGTGTATGTGTGCGTGCGTGTGTGTGTGTGTGTGTGTGTGTGTGTTGTGTGTGTGTGTGTCTGTGTGTGTGTGTGTCTGTGTGTGTGTTCAAGCGTGCGCGTGCACGTATATGTCTACACAGATATCAGAGGGATATTTTATTATGCATGTACCCCCTATTGTAACCCTTCCCCCCCCCCCCCCCCCGTTATTCCCATCTACTTGCTCCCTCCATTCTTCCTTCCTTCAGTCTCACCCCACAACATTAAAAATCATGTCTCTCTATTCTCTCTCTCCCTCTCTCTCTCGCTCTCGCTCTCTCTCTTCCTCTCTCTCTCTCTTCCTCTCTCTCTTTCTGTGTGTGTGTGTGTGTGTCTCTCTCTCTCTCTTAGTCTCTAGACTTTCTCTTTCTCTCTTTTTTCTCTCGCTGTCTCTGTCTGTCTGTCTCTGTCTCTCTCTCTCTCTCTCTCTTCTGATTCTCTCTCTCTCTTTCTTGTTATCTTGTTTCTCTTTCTTCTCACTCACTCTCTCTCCTTTTCTCACTCTCGCTCTCTTTTCTCAGTGTCTCTCGCCTCCCCCTCTCTTTTCTCACACTCTCTCTCTTTTCTCACTCACTCTCTCTCTCTCTTTTCTCACTCTGTCTTTTCTCACTCCCTCTCTCTCTCTCTCTTTTCTCACTCACTCTCTCTCTCTTTTCTCACTCACTCTCTCTCTCTTTTCTCACTCACTCTCTCTCTCTCTCTTTTCTCACTCACTCTCTCTCTCTTTTCTCACTCACTCTCTCTCTCTTTTCTCACTCACTCTCTCTCTCTCTCTTTTCTCACTCACTCTCTCTCTCTCTCTTTTCTCACTCACTCTCTCTCTCTTTTCTCACTCACTCTCTCTCTCTCTCTTTTCTCACTCACTCTCTCTCTCTCTTTCTCACTCACTCTCTCTCTCTCTTTTCTCACTCACTCTCTCTTTCTCTTTTCTCACTCACTCTCTCTCTCTCTCTCTTTTCTCACTCACTCTCTCTCTCTCTTTTCTCACTCACTCTCTCTCTCTCTCTTTTCTCACTCACTCTCTCTCTCTCTCTTTTCTCACTCTGTCTTTTCTCACAATTTCTCTCCCCCCCCCTCTCTCTCTGTGTCTGTCTGTCTGTCTGTCTGTCTGTCTCTCTTCTCATTCTGTTTGTCTGTCTGTCTGTCTGTCTCTCTGTGTCTCTCCTCCCTCCCCGTCTGCCCCCTGTCTTCATTTCTAATTTTTTCCTCGGCCAGTCGTCCTATGAAGAAGAGATTTGGTTGTAGTTCATTTTCATCGCTTTTTTTTTTTACTATTGTATTGTTTCAGGAGAATGTTGAGAGTTCCGTGGACAGCAAAGAAAACAAACGAGACAGTCTTGATGGAAGCAGACACAAGTAGATCATTCATAAGGAAGATTAGGAAAAGACAGGCAACATGTATAGGCCATTTTATGAGGAAGGGGGATTTGGAGCACCTGGTCACGACGGGAAAGCTGGAGGGAAAGAGAGCACCGGGTAGACCCAGGGAGAAAATGCTGGACGGACTTGCAGAGTGGCTGGGGACGAAGGGGGTGGGAGAGATGCTAGGGGCAAGGAGAGATAGAGACAGATGGAAGTCCATGATCGCCATCGCCATGCGGCAGGGCACCTGATGATGATGATGATGATTATTATTACAGGTCATCTGTTTTCGTCATAGCATTAGGGGTTGACAGGTATGGGCTGTATGTGTGTCTGCTTCTGCCTCTCTGGCTTTTTGTGAAACGTTAGGGTTCCCTTGTAAGATGAGGCGTTGGACGATTAGTCGTCATCATCATCATCATCATGATCATCGTCATTTGTATTGTTATTATTATCTTCATCGTCGTAATCATCATCATTATTATATTCATTTTTCATTATTATCATCATCGTCGTCGTCAGCATGATCGTCGTCATCACCATTATTGTTGTTGTTGTTGTTGTTGATGTTGTTGTTATTATTGTTAACATTGTTGTTGTTATTACTATTGCGCGTTGTTGTTGTTGTTGTTGTTGATTATGATCATGTTGTCTTGTTGAGTGGGGTGACGGGGCTCTTTCAGTAGAAATAGTATCTCCACTTCCTGTAAATTCTGTGCTTGAAATTTCTTCTTTTCTGTCACTGTCTTTGTTTCTATCTTGTTCCTTTGCTTTCTGTCATTTCTTCCTATCATTTTCTGGTCCATTCACCTGTATGTGTTCGATAGTCTTACGCACAGTCTCTTAGGATTGATCATTGGGTACATGTATTAATTAAGTGCATTTTCGGCTCTAGGGAAATAAGTTGTGCAAGAGCAATTTCAAGTAATTCGGGCCCCTTGTTGTATGTATGTTTTAGTGTTATTGGCTTTGTTTACGTTTCTATTAATGAAAATTTTGTTTAAATTATCTGGTGACTGGTCAATGCCAGAGCATCTCCTCAGATTATGTGCGCGAATGCATTGATATGCGTACTTGATTTTCTTTTCCAGATGTTTCCCCCCAGTGGGGGGGGGGGGGGGGTATCGTGTACTTTTTGAAATAATTATAGCCCTGATAAGGCTCTATGCAGTCGGCTGGGCTTAACGCAGCAATAAAAGTCTTGCTTGCCTCATTCTTTTTTTTTTTACCTACAATACATGGCTTTGAATAAGAATCAATAGTGCAGCAGACTGGGGACATCCCATTTCGCCTCTTCGTGTTCCGCGTCTTCCTGTTTTGGTCTATCCCATTTTGCCTAATCCCGTTTTGCCTTGTCCCGTTTTGCCTTTTCCCATTTGCCTTTTCCCGTTTTGCCATTTCCATTTGCCAGTTCCTATTTGCCTTTTCCCATTTACCTTTTCTCGTTTCGCCTTATCCCATTTGCCTTGTCCCGTTTTGCCTTTTCCCATTTGCCTTTTCCCGTTTTGCCATTTCCCATTTGCCAGTTCCTATTTGCCTTTTCCCATTTACCTTTTCTCGTTTCGCCTTTTCTCATTTGCCTTTTTCCATTTGCCTTTTCCCGTTTTGTCTTGTCCCGTCTTGCCTTTTCCCATTTGTATTTTCCAATTTGCCTTGTCCCGTTTTGGTTTATCCCGTTTTGCCTTATCCATTTTGGTTTATCCCATTTTACCTTATCCCGTTTTGCCTTATCCCATTTGCCTTGTCCCGTTTTGCCTTTTCCCATTTGCCTGTTCCCATTTGCCTTTTCTCGTTTCGCCTTTTCCCATTTGCCTTTTCCCGTTTTGCCTTGTCCTGTTTTCCCTTTTCCCATTTGCCTTTTTCCAGTTGCCTTGTCCCGTTTTGGCTTGTCCTGTTTGGGCGTATCTTATTTTGCCTATCCTGTTTTGGCCTATTTTGTTTTGCCCTATCCTGTTTTGCCCTATCCACTTTTTGCCTGTCCGTTTTGCTTTATCCCGTTTTGCCTTTCTCTTGTTCCGTTTTGACTTATCCTATTTTGCCTTATCCTGTTTTGCTTTATCCGGCTTTGCCTTTCCCGTTTCACCTTTTGATACGTCACTGTTTTATCTTAGTCCCATTTTGCCTTCAATGCACTGACTTGTACAGTAACTTATTTACATTAAAGGAAGTTCACCTACATACATCAAACACAAAATAATAAAATGAACACGAATTAATTTTCATCAAAGGACATAACTCTTGAGAATTATCTCCTATGTTGTACTTCTTAAATCTAACACAGTTTGCGCTACCCATTCAGTTAGCATAGAAGCAGATACAAAATACAAAAACAGTAAGCTCAGAACACTCCTCGAAAAAGGAGCGCCCAAGCCTACCTTTATGCTCTGCAACTCCCCTACACACAACTATAAGAGAGGAGAGAAACACATACAATATATTGGTCTTATGTTCAAGATTGACATAGTCTTTTATTCTTGAACGACCAAACACACACACGTAGACAAGACAGAACATATACAGGGTTGCTTCCAAGGCATACAGGTAATACCAAAGAAATAAGAGAGAAGCAGGGAGATTTTTTATAATATTAATCAAAGGACATAACTCTTGAGAATTATCTCCCATGTTTGATTAATATTTCGAATTAATTTTCATTTTAATTCGTTCTTCCTTATACCTCCCTTTCTCACAAATTCATGCATAACGCACCAAATAAGCAAAAAAAGAAAAAAAAAAACCTTGACCTTTGACTTTAGGACATAAATAAGACGAGCTGGCACAAGTGTACAAGGAAAAAGATTACCTTTGCTCGGTGCAAAGTGCACAGCCAAAAATAGCCATTTTGATTAAAAAGGCGGATCGAGGAAATGACGAAACAAGATGTCAGGGCAGACTTAACCCTCTGCATCTGATTCCCGCACCCTATCCACCCACAGCAAATTAACACTTTGAGTCCCGCACCCTGTCACTAACTGCAAAAACTTAACCCTTTGACTCCCGCACCTCATTCACCAACTGCAAAAACTTAACCCTTTGACTCCCGCACCCTATCCACCAACTGAAAAACTTAACCCTTTGACTCCCTCACTCTATCCACCAGCTTCCTGCATGGAGCTGGTGGGTAGAATGAGGGAATCAAAGGGTTAAATTTTTTCTTTGCTAGCATGGTTGGCCATGCAGGATGCTGGTGGACAGGGTGAGGGAGTCGAAGGGTTAACTTTTTGCTTTGCTAGCACGGTTGGCCATGCAGGATGCTGGTGGACAGGGTGCGGGAATCAAAGGGTTAACTTTTTGCTTTGCTAGCATGGTTGGCCATGCAGGATGCTGGTGGACAGGTGCGGGAATCAAAGGGTTAACTTTTTGCTTTGCTAGCACGGTTGGCCATGCAGGATGCTGGTGGACAGGGTGCGGGAATCAAAGGGTTAAGTCAATGACCTCAAAACAGTTTCTTCACTCGTGGTAATAGTTCAGCTGGCATTTGCGTGGTAATCTTTTCGTCAGTACTTTTGGGAGGGCGGGCCGAGGGGTGGGGGTGGGGGGTGGGGGGTCGGGGAGAGGAAGGGGGAGGTCTGGGGATGCAGGGGACACAACTTAAGATCGAAAGAAGGAGGGTTACCCTCCTTTTTTTTCTTCCACACCTTAACTCGTACCGCCGTCGTTGTCGGCGGGAAGGCGGGCCCCTTTCGATAGGAGCCGTGCTCTCCAGACTTGTGTTTCGTGTCAGTCCCGCCGCAACGTACGTATAACAATATTCAGTAATAAAGGAATATGATGATGATGATGATGATGATGATGATGATGATAAGAGAAAAGAATGATGATGTGATGATGATGAATGATGATGATGATAGAAGAATAGATATGATGATAGATAAGAAGAAGATGATGATGATGATGAAGATAAGAAAAGATAAAGATGAGATAATGAAGAAGATGATGATGATGATGGAGATAAGAAGAAAAGATGATGATGATGATAATAAGAAGAAGAAAGATAAATGATGATGATAAGAAGAAGAAGAAAACGAATAAAATGATGATGATAAGAAGAAGAAGAAGAATAAGATGATGATGATAGAAGAGAAGAAGAAAAAAGATGATGATAAGAAAAAAAAGAAGATAAAGATGATGATAAGAAGAAGAAAAAAAAATGATGATGATAAGAAGAAGAAGAAAGAAGAAAATGATGATGATAAGAAAAGAAGAAGAAGAAGATGATGATGATAAGAGAAGAAGAAGAAGATGATGATGATAAGAAAAAGAAGAATAATAAAATGATGATGATAAGAAGAAGAAGAAAACGAATAAAATGATGATGATAAGAGAAGAAGAAGAAGAAGAATGATGATGATGATAAGAAGAAGAAGAAAGAGATGATGATGATAAGAAGAAGAAGATGATGATGATGATGACATCAATGTCCACTATGACAACACTCACCGTTATGACACAAGACATATCATCAACTCTCTGTCCAATCACAATATGACTCAACACATTTCTGAACCAACCCATCAAAAAGGTCACATTCTTGACTGGATCATTTCTCGTGATCACCACAATTCAGCTACTAACAACTGCTTAGTTCTTTCTACCCGTCTAACTTCAGCCCTTCCATCTGACCACTCTGCAATTCTCTGTTCTCTTGACATTTCTCCTCCTTCCCGTACCACGCGCACAGTGACTCGACGCAATCTCAAATCTATCGACCTCTCCACATTTTCATCTGATGCCTCCCGTCTCCTTTCTGAAAAGTCACATAACCTTGCCGATGAATTCTATACTACTCTCCACCATCTTCTGGACACTCATGCTCCAGCCACAACCCGTCTTTTACCTGACCGCCCCCCTACCCCCTGGCTCACTCATGAGATTGCCTGTGCAAAACGTGCCCGCCGCAGAGCAGAGCGCCGCTGACGCAAATCCAAACTCACTGTACACAGGCAACTTTTCCAAGCCTCTAAAACAAAAGTATCCACTCTCATTGCATCTGCAAAAACAAGCTATTTCCAAACCAAAATCCTGAATGCCTCTTCTTCAAAAGAACTCTTTACAACCATGAATCATCTCCTTGGCACACGAAAAGACATACCTCTCCCAACAAAACATACAAATGAAGAACTCCCATCTGTATTCTCTAAGTATTTCACCACCAAAATACAAACTCTTCGTGACAGGCTTGACAGGACACCCTGTCAACCATGCCCACCTGACCCTTCCTTCTCTGGCACACCTCTCACTACTTTTACCCCAGTCTCACAAGAAGAAATTTTCAACACAATCAGATCCATGTCGTTCAAAACCTGCGAACTGGATCCTCTTCCAGGTTCTCTCTACTCCGATTGTCTCACTACTCTCCTCCCATTCATCACTGACATCATCAACACTTCTTTTCAAACTGGAACTGTCCCAGATTCTTTCAAGTCTGCTATTGTTCACCCTCTCCTCAAGAAACACAATTTAGACCCAAATGAACTGAAAAATTACAGGCCTATCTCTAATCTCTCTTTCTTGTCAAAACTCCTTGAAAAAGTCGTCCTCAACCAGCTGAACTCTCACCTGTCTGCCAACAATCTCCTCAATCCTTTCCAGTCAGCCTACCGCCAGTGCCATAGCACTGAAACTGCCCTACTACACATTCTCAACAATCTCCTCCTTGCAACTGATACTGGCAAAGTCTCTCTCCTCACACTCCTTGATCTGTCTGCAGCTTTCGATACCATTGACCATGGTATTCTCCTTTCTAGACTTCATCATACTTTTGGCATCTCTAACATTGCTCTCTCCTTTTTCACTTCGTATTTATCAAACAGAAAACAAACTGTTCTCATCAATGGCACTTACTCTCAACCTGCATACCTGACCTGTGGTGTTCCACAAGGATCTGTCCTTGGCCCTGTTCTTTTCACTCTTTATACCTCCCCCCTGTCCACCATCATCAACTCCCACTCTATAAAACACCACTTCTATGCTGATGACACCCAACTTCAAGATAGTGACTCACCTGATAATATACAGCGCCTGTTGACTCGCACCACTGAGTGTTACTCGGACATTAAGAACTGGATGACACACAATAGACTTCAGCTTAATGACGACAAGACAGAAGCTATCCTCATTGGCACCCGTCAGAAACTTTCCCAGCTGCCTCCTCTTTCTCTCCCATTATGTAACACATCAGTCCCAATTTCTGATTCAGCTAAAAACCTTGGTGTCTGCATTGACTCTACCCTGTCCATGAACAA
Source organism: Monoplex corrugatus (assembly GCA_030674185.1). Classification (NCBI taxonomy): domain Eukaryota; kingdom Metazoa; phylum Mollusca; class Gastropoda; order Littorinimorpha; family Ranellidae; genus Monoplex; species Monoplex corrugatus. The sequence goes on from JAPXFY010000017.1 coordinate 75,576,353, forward strand.
CTTTGTTTCTCAAACTGCCAGATCTTGCTACTATCATCTCCATCGTATAAGCCTGATCAGGAAGTATCTCTCTGTCGAAACAACTGCAAAACTCGTTCTCTCCTTCATAATGTCTCGCATTGACTATTGCAATTCACTCCTGTCTGGTCTTCCTGCCTCCACCATTCACATCCTACAGCGCATTCAAAACAATGCTGTACGCCTTGTACTCAAAAAGAAAAAAGCTGACCACATATCTCCTCTCCTGGCACAACTTCACTGGCTCCCTGTATCAAAGCGCATACAGTACAAACTAGACACCATGTGCTACAAAAGCCTCAATAACGCAGCCCCCGATTACCTGTCAAGCCTACTTGAGATCTATGTTCCTTCACGTACCCTCCGCTCTGCCTCCGATCCTCTGACTTTTCGCTTTCCACGCACTAAGCTCAATACCTATGGTCCACGAGCCTTCTCTGTTTCTGGTCCACTCTCCTGGAACAAACTTCCTCTCTCAGTCCGTCAGCAACCTACTTTTGCCTCCTTCAAGTCCGCTCTCAAAACTCACCTTTTCTCCTCTGCATAAAATCCTAACCTCACTCAACCCCCCTCTGCAGCCTGTCTCCGCTCGGAGGGAATCACTTTGTTTTAATATATAATTGTATATGATGTGCTCTCTGTGGTTTTCCATTGGTTTTATACTTGCTTTTATTGCTTTTATTCTTTTCTCCCCATTTGTGGCCATGCATGTGTGTGTGTGTGTGTGTGTGTGTGTGTGTGTGTGTGTGTGTGTGTGTGTGTGTGTGTGTGTGTGTGTGTGTGTGTGTGTGTGTGTGTGTGCTGTGCGTGCGTGCGTGCGTGGTGCGTGTGTGTCTTTTCGGCGCTTGGATTTGATTTTGTCGAGATTTGCGCTATATAAATATTGTAATTATTATGTATGCATGTGCGTACGTATGTATGTATGTATGTATATGTATGTATGTATGTATACGCTTAGATTTATGTATGTATGTATGTGTGCATGTATACGCTCAGCTTAGATTTATGTATGTAAGTATGTAAGCATGTATGTATGCATGTATACGCTCATATGTATGTAGGTATGTATGCATGTATACGCTCAGCGCTTAGATTGATTTGTCAGATTTTGCGCTAATAAATAAATATTATTATATATAAGAAGAAAATATGATGATGATATAGAAGAAGAATGATGATGATGATAATGAAAATAGATAAAATGATATGATAAGAAGAAGAAGAAGATGATGATGATGATGATAAGAAGAAGAAGATAGAATGATGATGATGATAAGAAGAAGAAGAAGAAGATGATGATGATGATAAGAAGAAGAAGAAGAAGATGATGATGATGATAAGAAGAAGAAGAAGAAGATAGAATGATGATGATAAGAAGAAGAAGAAGATGATGATGATGATAAGAAGAAGAAGATGATGATGATGATGATGATAGAAGAAGAAGAATAATGATGATGATAAGAAGAAGATGATGATGATGAAAGAAGAAGAAGAAGATGATGATGATAAGAAGAAGAAGAAGATAAATGATGATGATAAGAAGAAGAAGAAGAAGATGATGATGATGATAGAAATAAGAAGAAGAAGAGAAGAAGATGATGATGATGGATGATAAGAGAAGAAGAAGAAGAAGATAATGATGATGATAAGAAGAAGATGATGATGATGATGATGAGAAGATGATGATAATAAGAGAGAAGAAGAAGAAGATGATGATAAGAAGAAGAAGAATGATGATGATGATAAGAAGAAGAAGGATGATGATGATGATGATGATAAGAAGAAGAAGATGATGATGATGATAAGAAGAAGAAGAAGATGATGATGATGATAATAAAAAGAAGAAGAAAAAGAAGAAGATGATGATGACGATAAAGAAGAAAGATGATGATGATGATAATAAAAAGAAGAAGAAAAGAAGAAGTTGATGATGATGATGATAAGAAGAAGAAGAAGATGATGATGATGATGATAAGAAGAAGAATAACAACAATAATAATAATGATAATAGTAGTAGTACTACTACTACCATTACTACTACTACTATTACTACTACTACTACTAATACTAATAATAATAACAACAATGATGATGATGATGATAATAACAATTTCCGCCGTAGTGTTGCCGGGGGCTCTTTCAGTATAAATAGTATCCACATCTTCTGCAGATTCTGTGCCAGAAATTTCCTCTTTTCTGTCGCTCTCTTTGTTTCTTCCTTATTCCTTTGCTTTCTGTCATTTCTTCCTATCATTTTCTGCCTTGCTGGTCTATTTACCTGTATGTGTTCGATAAAGTCTTACATACTTTCTTTTAGGACTGATAATTGGGTACATGTATTAAGTGCATTTTTGGCTCAAGGGAAATAAGATGTGCGAAAGCAATTATAGGTAATTTAGGCTCGTTTTTATAGTTGTTTTCGTGTCCTTATGAAACAAGAGGGAAGCAGGGAGAATTTTAAATATCAACTAAGTAACATAACTCTTGAGAGTCACGGAGTTATCTCCCATGTAGAATTTCTCAAACCCAACACAGTTTCGCGCCACCCATTCAGGAATGTTCTAAGCTTACCACTTTATGCTTTGTGGCTGCGTCTATGCTAGCTGAATGGGTAGCGCAAACTGTGTTGGGTTTGAGAAATTCTACATGGGAGAGAACTCCGTGACTCTCAAGAGTTATGTTACTTGGTTGATTATTAGTGTCCTTAGTTACGTTTCAATTTTTATTCAGGTATGTTTTTTAAATCCCCTGTGCGATAAATTGGACGGAGTGGTCAACGCCAGGGGCATCTCTTGCGCGAATGCATTGACATGTGTACTTAATTTTCTGTTCCTTTTTTCCTGTTGAAGTATTGTGTATGTTTTGAAACGGTTATAGCCCTGATATGGCTGTGCGCAGTCGGCTTGTTATTTTTCGTTACTGTTATTTTTGTTTAAAGCCCAGCCGACTGCGCAGAGCCATATCAGGAGTTACTGTTTATACTGAA
>JAPXFY010000017.1:75584356-75589356 GCA_030674185.1 Monoplex corrugatus
ACTCTTACCCGAGAAAAGACTTCAACATTAGATAATGAGAGAGAGTGAGTGAGTGAAAGACAATGACAATGACAATGATGCTTTGTTTTCCAACGGTAAAAGCTATTGGCTAGAAGCCATTTTTCAAACTTGCCGTTGCTGTTCTATATATACGACATTTGTTTACAGTAACAAGCACAGCTCAAGGAAAGATACATGTTGAATACTAAAATCAAGATAACATTACAATGACATCAAGAAACGTACACAGTCAGCATTTGAAAATAGATGATAATAGATAGATAAGAAGATATAAGTAGAAAGATAGATAGTAGCATGATAGATAGATAGATAGATAGTATAGAAGATAGATAGATAGTAGATATAGATAGATAGATAGAAGATAGATAGATAGATAGAATGATAGTAGATAGATAGATAGATAGTGAGGTAGAAAGTAGATAGATGGATAGATAGATAGATAGACAGGTAGGTAGTGATAGTAGATAGACAGATAGATAGATAGATAGATAGTAGATAGATAGATAGATAGATAGATAGGTAGATAGATAGTAGATAGATGATAGATAGATAGTAGTACCGTTAGTAGGTAGATAGAGTAGATAGACAGATGAAGTAGATGAATAATAAATAGTAATAGATAGATAATAGATAATGCTGTTTGTATATATATGTGATGTTTATAAGAGTAAAACAGATAGAAATAAGTGTTAGATGTCGTGTTCATTTCTGAGGATGATAGATATAAACATAAACTCTAAGTGTGTTGTGTGTGTGTGTGCGTGCGGCGTGCGTGCGTGTGTGTGTGTGTGTGTGTGTGTGTGTGTGTGTGTGTGTGTGTGTGTGTGTGTGTGTGTGTGTGGTTGTGATTTGTTTTTCAGTTTCTTTGTTTCTGTGTTTACCTCTCTCTCTCTTTCTCTGTCTGTCTCTGTCTCTGTCTCTCTCCTCTCTTTCTCTCTCACACACACACACAGTTACAGTTTCTCTCTGTCACACACACACACAGAGACACACACACACACACTTTCTCTCTCTCTCTCTCTCTGTCTTCTCTCTCCCTGTCTTTGTCTGTCTGTCTCTGTTTTCTCTTTTTGTGTGTCTTTGTCTGTCTTGTCTGTCTCTGTCTCTCTCTGTTTTCTCTCTGTGTATCTTTGTCTGTCTGTCTGTCTGTCTGTCTTCTCTGTTTTCTCTCTGTGTTCTTTGTCTGTCTGTCTGTCTGTCTCTGTCTCTCTCTGTTTTCTCTCTGTGTGTCTTTGCGCTGTCTGTCTGTCTGTTTTCTGTCTTGTCTGTCTGTCTCTGTCTCTCTTAGTCTGTGTAATCTTTCTGTCGTTAGGAACCAGGCTATAACAAAAACCTGTTCACAAATGAGGACGAAAAACTACAAACCAACCAAGCAACTAACAAATGAACAAACTTACCAAGCAAGCAAGCAAGCAACAATCAACCAACTAACAAACGTACAAACTTACCAACCAAGCAACCAACAAACCTATCAACCGACCGAACAGCCAACCAACCAGCTGAGCAACTAACCATACATCAGTTATCCACACGTACACAAACACATTCACACTCGTTAATACACAGATACACAAACACATACAAAACCCCATAAACACACACACACAACACACATTAACACACAGATACACGTACACAAACACACATGTACACAAACAACAGAAACAATACACAAACATACACAAACACATACACATGTCAAATATATACACGTCAGATAAATACACATACGTACACTCACACACACACACACACACACACACACACACACACACACACACACACACAACACACACACACACACACACACACACACACACCACGCACACACACACACACAACATATACATATATAATATACATATATAATATATATATATAAAGGCCTCTCTCTCTCTTTCTCTCTCTTTCTCTCTGTCTCTTCTCTCTCTCTGTGCCTCTTCTCTCTCTCTCTCTCTCTCTCTCTCTCTCTCTCTCTCTCTCTTTGTCATCTCCAACCAAGTGTGAAATTAACGACCAACTGATAGACGATCGGAATCCGGTCTTCTCTCCACTGTACTGTGTGACGCGGACAGATGAATACCGGTTGTACCCCCTGTGAGAAAAAATTGATGTTTTAATGTAATCAACACACATTTCAAAAGAATACGGGCATTGTCGGTAAGGTTGGAGTTTGTATGTTAACAAGGAAGAAACCTGAGGGTGCTGGACGGGACCCAGAGCAACAATACCTCACCACTGGCCGGTCAGTCACCTCCCAGCTCCCGACACCATGTGGGAGCCATTGCGCCAAGCGAAGATGGGGGCGGGGAGCTGTCCATGTGCTGCACGATTCATTCGGACCCAGTTGGGGTTTATTAATCCTTTCATTCCCGCACCCTCTCCACCAACTGCAAAAAAATTAACCCTTTGATCCTTTGAGTCAACGGATTAAGTTCTTGCTTTGCTAGCATAGTTGATGCAGGAAGCTGCTGAATAGGGTGCGGGAGTCAAAGGATTGAAGTCTTGCTTTGCTAGCATGGTTGACAATGCAGGATGCTGGTGGACAGGGTGCGGGAGTCAAAGGATTGAGGTCTAGCTTTGCTTGCATGGTTGACAATGCAGGATGCTGGTGGGACAGGGTGCGGGAGGCAAAGGATTGATGTCTTGCTTTGCTAGCATGGTTGACAATGCAGGATGCTGGTGGACAGGGTGCGGGAGTCAAAGGATTGAGGTCTTGCTTTGCTAGCATGGTTGACAATGCAGGAAGCTGGTGGACAGGGTGCGGGAGTCAAAGGATTGAGGTCTTGCTTTGCTAGCATGGTTGACAATGCAGGAAGCTGGTGGACAGGGTGCGGGAGTCAAAGCATTGAAGTCTTGCTTTGCTAGCATGGTTGACAATGCAGGAAGCTGGTGGACAGGGTGCGGGAGTCAAAGCATTGAAGTCTTGCTTTGCTAGCTCCACATGGAGCCCTTGCAGGAGATGGGGCGGGAGTGTCCGCTGGAGATTCAAGGAAGTTGGAGTTTACCTTTGCATTCGCACTCTTTCACAACTGCAAAAGATTGCTTTGACCGTTGCAGGATCAAAGGATTAAGTCTTGCTTTGCTAGCATGGTTGACAATGCAGGATGCTGGTGGACAGGGTGTGGGAGTCAAAGGATTGAGTCTTGCTTTGCTAGCATGGTTGACAATGCAGGAAGCTGGTGGACAGGGTGCGGGAGTCAAAGGATTGAGTCTTGCTTTGCTTTGCATGGTTGACAATGCAGGATGCTGGTGGACAGGGTGCGGGAGTCAAAGGATTGAAGTCTTGCTTTGCTTGCATGGTTGACAATGCAGGATGCTGGTGGACAGGGTGCGGGAGTCAAAGGATTGAGGTCTTGCTTTGCTAGCATGGTTGACAATGCAGGATGCTGGTGGACAGGGTGCGGGAGTCAAAGGATTGAGGTCTTGCTTTGCTAGCATGGTTGACAATGCAGGATGCTGGTGGACAGGGTGTGGGAGGCAAAGGATTGAGGTCTTGCTTTGCTAGCATGGTTGACAATGCAGGATGCTGGTGGACAGGGTGCGGGAGTCAAAGAGTTAAAGAGGGATTCATCGCACTCGGACAATTCCATATCTGCTCTACCCAGTATGCCATTAGACTCCTTACGCTTACGCTCCTTGTTAAAGGCATGAACTGAAGGAGAGGAACGGGATCCATGAAAAACTAAGCTTGGAGTTTGGTGTCTGTTCAAGAGAGATTCAGAGCATGTGGACAATTACACATATACTCCACCCATATTGTTGTTATTGTTTATTGTTATTTTTGTTTAATGCCCAGTCGACTGCGTAAAGCCATATCAGGGCTATAACCGTTTCAAAACATACAAATACTTCAATAGGAAAAAAAGAAAGAAAATTAAGTACACATATCAATACATTCGCGCGCATGATCTAAGGAGATGCCCCTACCGTCCAATTTATCGCACATGGGATTTTAAATAATACCTGAATATAAATTGAAACATTAGTAAGGACACTAAAACATATATAAAAACGGGCCTATATTACCCAAAATCGCTTGCGAGTATCTCTCTTCCCTAGAGCCCGAAATGCACTTTGTACATGTACCCAATTATCAATCCTAAGAGAAAGTACGAAAGACTTTATCAAACACATACAGGTGAATGGACCAGCAAGACAGAAAATGACAGGAAGAAATGACAGAAAACAAAGGAGGAAGAAAGAAACAAAGAGAGTGACAGGAAAGAGGACATTTCTTCCACAGAATTCCCATGGGGGTGGCTCCACCCAGATCTGCCGGCAGTTATCTGGCAGATTCTTTTGAGCAAAACCCTATTCGCTGGCAAAGTATTGAAATGGGGGAAGGTGTGGGGGAGGGGGGGGGGAGGGATATAGGAAACACTAAGCTGACATCATTGTCAGTTTCTTAAGATGACGTCTCCGCGCTCGGAATGAATTATGCAGTGACGTCGCTGATGCCATGTGATGGAGTTTCAGTTTCAGTTTCTCAAGATGACGTCTCTGCGCTCGGAATGAATTCCATACACACAAACGTCACAGGTGCCACGTGTATGGTGATCACGGCACAAGCCTTAAACCTGCACATAAACCCATGAGCTGGCCAGATCCTGAGGCCCTACCTAGACTAAGTTTTACCTAGTCTATATTTTATACTGGTATTTTATCAGCCTACCACTAGAATAATCTTCGTTACATGTAAATGGCATGTGTATGTGTATATCTTACCTTCAAAAAAGGAACATACATGTAAAGTAAATAAATGAATAATTAAAGGTCTGACTCACAACACAACTAGCTATTCTGTATAAACTCGTCTCACATGACAGAACCGCCCCCCCCCCCCCCCACATCCTAGTCAGTACCAAACGCCCAGCCATCTGTCAACTAACTAGGTGAAGCCAATATTTTCTTAATCATCGATAGGTAAGTAAGTAAGTCAGTAGGTAAGCAAGCAAGTAAGTGTGATGGAGAAGATC
>JAPXFY010000017.1:75606856-75624356 GCA_030674185.1 Monoplex corrugatus
GATATACAGATAGATATACAGATATAATATAGATAGGTAAACAGCTAGATAGATGGTTAGTAGTTAGGTAAGAAGATACTGAGTATTCATTCTCGTGTATTTCTGGTTCATATTCGCTTGAATGCTGTCACTTCGAATGAAACAAACAGAGAGAAAAACAAGCCAACAAAACGGGTCTTTTTCCTGACAGAAATATCTGACAGGTGTAAAAACAACACAAACCAAACAGAAAGTTTTGTAGGAAGAAAGATACCGCTTAAGGATAAAAAATATTAAAGGGGGGTGAGGGGTGGAAGACAGATCCTGGGTGACTGTACTAAATTGTTCTGTCAGGTCTTCAGGCTCTCCATAAAGGAGATCCTTCTGTACCTTCTGCTTTCCTTCTCTTGAAGTTGAGGACATGTACCTCCGTTTTACTCTTCTTAACCCTTTGGATTCCCGCAGCCTGTCCACCAGCATCCTGCATTGTCAACCACGCTAGCAAAGCAAAAACTTTACCCTTTGACTCCCTCACCCTATCCACCAGCTTCCTGCAGGAAGCTGGTGGATAGGGTGAGGGAGTCAAAGGGTAAAGTTTTTGCAGTTGGTGGATAAGGTAGGGAGTCAAAGGGTTAAGTTTTTGCAGTTGGTGGATAAGGTCAGGGAGTCAAAGGGTTAAGTTTTTGCAGTTGGTGGATAGGGTGCAGGGAGTCAAAGGGTTAAAAATGCAGCCCCTGTGGACATTTTCTTTCTTTTTACGAATAAAATAAGGTCAACTGATCAGTCGTCATGGTGTGGTAGTCAGAGCAACGGAATATGACTAGAAGGTTTTGGGTTCGAATCCTCATCAGGCCTGTCAACATTAGTTTGGCATTTTTCTACCCAGACCGACTCTTCCCCAGAATTTAGTGTACTGTGGATTCTTTGGGAAGACCGGGACGTCCGGACCTCACGTCGAGTCTCATCCACTTCATGGATGCGTTATTGAGGGTGTTGCTCAAATTTCCTGGCCAGCACCCTCAGTGTCTGTATCTCTCAGGCCTGGTTGATGCCAAGAGATGTTATGAGTAAGCATAGAGTACAGCCCTCTCACGCAGTCTCAATTTTATACAGGGGGGGGGGGGGGTGCAAAAGTAGGTATACAGTTATGAAAAAAGAAAACACGTGCAATACTCATTGCATTTATTATACAAACAAATGAATATTGCATATACATGTAATAACAAGCACAGCCTTAATCCCTCAGATACTCAAACTGCTTGCCGTCGGTATTCACACACTCCTCTAATCGAGAGCGGAATTAAGCAATACTTACTGTATACCTACTTTTGCATCCCCCTGTATAAAACTCCGTAATATCATGCTTATCATCATCATCATCATCGTCTTCGTCTTCTTCATCATCATCATCATCATCAGTAGCATCATCTCATCATCTTCGTCATCATCATCATCGTCATCAACATCATCGTCGTCGTCGTCATCATCATCATCATATCATCATCATAAACCATCACCATCATCATCACAATAATAGTCAAAACGGTACCCAACTTGTGCAGCGTAGAAAATACGACCAAAAAAAAAAGTAATAATAATGATGAACAGAAATCAAACTTCCCGAATGCGATCATACTTACAAGAACATGAACAGATAAAGGGAAACTGTAAAACTGATTTGGCAATTTTCTAAACTGGGTCACCAGGCAGGAACAAATCAGTGCGCTTACGTCACTTCCTGCATAAAAAAAAGGGCAGACACGACAGAAGAAAAATAAAATGAAAGAAGTAAAGCAAATAAGCAGACGCAGGTGTACACTCGAATTTCTTTTTGATGGAAAAAAAGACAACTTTGCAGATACCACCGGTGTCGTCTCCAAGCTTCAAAACGACATGGGGATTGATGGCTTAAAGGAAAGGATGCTCACAGGTATACAGGTGCAATGATCACTCCCTATCGCTGACACAGGCCGTCCTGATTTCACACACAGGTGGGTTGCATGAACGTTTTTAATTGTACTAAAACACGCCCTTCAAAACGTGCATAAGGTGACTTTTTGTGTCAGGGAGAACAGTGGCAGAATGGTTCAGACGTTCAACTGCCAAAAACTAAACTCGAGGTTCCAGGGTTCGTTTCCCGTTGAGGCTTCGAGTTTTCTCCTCAGGAAAATCGAACTGAACGTCTGATCCTTCAAAAGGGGACAAAAAGAGAGTCGGATCCGAATGCCCTCTGGCCTGCACATGCTAACGATCTCACAGCAGTTGAAAATTGTGAAGAGCCGGGTATTTGCCTAGTATAAAACATTGGAGAGATAGGTTGATTTCCCAGGTCCTTACCCTTAAAGGCCAATAAATATTCTGACCTTTATGAAGCCTTGATTAAAAAAATAGGTGGCGCTGGGCTGTGGCGACTCGCTGTCAAAGCCCAGAGCAGCTCGAGTTTCACATGGTCAATCCACTGTGACAAAAAAGATAAATAGATAAATAAATGAATGAATGAATGAATAAATAGTCGCATGGCATGCTCCTATTTCAGTCGCCCCAAAATTCGTAGCAATTTACGTAGCTAAGATTTTTTTTTCTTAAGTTCTCTTTAAGTATTCCTTACCACAGTCTTAACTGTGTCTATTGACCAGTACACCATGCGTAACAAGTCGCCGTGGTGCAGCGGTTAGCACAACAGACTACCAACTGGAAGGTTGTGGGTTCGAATACCCCATCACTCTTCTCAAAATTATTGTGGAATGTGTCGGCACCCACCGTCTCCTATCAGAGTTGGGCGTGCTATGGGCTCATTGGGAAGACTGGCACTACGCAGTTGAGCCTCATCCAAATCACAGAAGCCTCATAGAGGGTGTTGCTCAAACGTTCTGACCAATACCGCAAGTGTGTGTATCTGTCGGGCCTGGTTGACGCCAGGATATGTTATGATAGTAAGTGTAGAGTACAGCCCTGTCACGCAGTCTCGATCCCAGATAGAACTCCACAGCATCGTGGTCATCATCTTCATCGTCATCGTCGCCATAACATTGTAAAAGTTGCTCCAGCTTCCGTGGCCATTGATTCCGTCGCTGAATATGGGGCATGAAAGACAGGTGGGCACAAATGAACATGTCTGTGACACTTAAACAAATAACAACATGAAAACAATCAAGTGCAGGATACATACTGTAAAATTCCTTTTTAATAGACTGTCTAAGCCAAAACAGCATTCAAGAAGATGACAAGCATTCTTACCAACAAATGCCTATCAATTAACATCAGAAAGAGAGTCCTTGAATGTTACATTGAACAAATACTGTTGTACGGATGCGAGGCGTGGACAGTCAGCAAGCAAAGCCAGAGCAAGATTGAGGCAGCCGAGATGTGGTTTCTGGGAAGAATGTTGAGAGTTCCATGGACAGCAAAGAAAACAAACGAGACAGTCTTGATGGAGGCAGACACAAGTAGATCACTCATAAGGAAGATTAGGAAAAGACAGGCAACACTGATAGGCCATTTTATGAGGAAGGGGGATTTGGAGCACCTGGTCACAACGGGAAAGCTGGAGGGAAAGAGAGCACCAGGTAGACCCAGGGAGAGAATGCTGGACGGACTCGCAGAGTGGCTGGGGATAAGGAGGGTGGGGGAAATGCTAGGGACAACGAGAGATAGAGGCAGATGGAAGTCCATGGTCGCCAACGCCATGCGGCAGGGCACCTGATGATGATGATGAGATTGTCTAATGTTTTGTCAGAACGTTTGTGCCTTAGAGGGCAACATCTAATCATTTCATCATTTACATGCACAGTTACTGATAATAATCGGTGATGCCACGCATGTGTATGGTTCATTTACATATCTATAAACTGATTAAAAAAAAAAAGAAAAGAAAATGACTTCCAGGGACAACTTTGCCAAGCACACTAAATGAAGGTACGTTGTTACAGTCCCATACGTATACAAGTCAGAGAAAGTTAAAAATCAGAAACAGACTGAAAAAACGAACAAACAAAAAAACACGAAAACATGATTTTGGGTCATAAGATGCCTTTTCCTTCTCTGTATTGCTTTCTTCTTCTTCTTCTTCTTCTTTCTTCTTCTTCTTCTTCTTCTTCTTTCTTTCTTTCTTTCTTTTGGTTTTTCTTTATTTTGTCTCTCTTTTTTTTTTCTTTCTTTCTTTAGTCATTTTCTTGTTCTCCGTCTTCTTCTTTCGTCTTTTTCTTCTCCGTCTTTTCTGTATCTGTCTCTGTCTGTCTGTCTGTCTCTCTTTCTCTCTCTCTCTCTCTCTTCCTCTCTCTCTCTCTCTCTCTCTGTTTCTTTCTCTTCTCTCTCTGTGTTTCTCTTTGTCCGTCTATCTGTCTCTCCCTCCCTCCCTCTCTTTTCTCTCCGTCTCTGTGTTTCTCTCGTTCTCTCTGTCTCTGTCTCTCTCTGAATCTGTTTCTCTCTCTCTCTCTCTGTCTGTCTGTCTGTCTCTCTCTCTCTCTCTCTCTCTTTTGTCACCTCTCTCTCTCTGTGTCTCTCTGTGAGTCTCTCTCTCTCTCTCTGCCACTCTCTCTCTCTCTGTGAGTCTCTCTCTCTCTCTCTGTCACTCTGTTTGTCTGTCTCTCTCTCTCTCTGTCACTCTGTCTCTCTCTCTCTCTCTGTCACCTCTCTCTCTCTCTCTGTCTGAGTCTGTCTCTCTCTCTCTGTGCTCTCTCTCTCTCTCTCTCTCTCTCTCTCTCTCTCTCTCTCTCTCTCCCTCCCTTCACCCTAATCCCCCACCGACTTTTTCTTTCTTTCGATCGCTGACGTGAACCCGTGTGTCGCTTTGTACCTGACACGGAGTGACACGAGTTTTCTCCCCTCTGCTGTTTCTCTCCTACACATCGCTCATCTCCGGGGGGTTTGGCATGCATATTCATGAGGCTCGCGCGGTTATAAAACAATACAAGTGAAAATAAGGGGTAGGGTCACGTGCACGCGTAAGTACATCATGCAGATTATGCCCTAGATAAGGACAATTAGGGAAAGGAGTGTCGTGTGTGTACGTGAGTATCTGCATGTACATGTGTTGGTGAGTGAGAACGAGAGGGACGGTCGACGAGAAAGAAAAGTGATACTAGGGTGGGGGATTCGTGCGCGCGCCTGTGTGTGTGTGTGTGTGTGTGTGTGTGTGTGTGTGTGTGTGTGTGTGTGTGTGTGTGTGTGTGTGTGTGTGTGTGTGTGTAAGCATACATATGTATGTTTTCGTTTCGTTCTTTGATTTAACGTCTTTTCACTATGAGTGATATTAGACGAACACATGTATGTATATATGTGTATGTATGTATGTGTCTGTACGTGTATATACATGCATGTATGTACATGTATGTATGCATGTGTGTACGCAGTATGTGTGTATGCATATAAGTATATATATATATGTTTATATATGTTATGCATGCACACATCCACATACATATATGATACATATATACACATAATAATAAAAATTATGTACATGTATAATTATCATATATACATACATGCTGCAAAAAAAGGCCGGAAAAATGACCGATTGCGATTCTGCTTTTTCTGGTGGGAAATGATAGAATAGAATGTAGACGTCTGATTTATGCTCAGTTTAGTGGTTTTAGGCCGTCGGAACCTACTCAAACAGGCCGATAAAATGGATCTCCAATTTTCAAGATCGCTAACTTTGGAGGCCATTTTCTCGGCCACTTTTCATTGGAGACCACTTTGGATGGTAAATTTGGACTTGGCATGCTCGAATTAACCTGAACAGATGTGTCACAAGGCTAGGTTCGGAGAGTCACTTTTTCGTCCAAAATGGCCGCCAGGTCCGCGGCTGTCCGAAAAGGCCGGAAAACTGACCGATTGCGATTCTGCTATTTCTGGTGGCAAATGATAGATAAGAAAGCGGACGTATGATTTATGCTCAGTTTGGTGGTTTTAGAGTGTCGGAACCTACTCAAACAGTCCGAGAAAAGGGAGCTCAACATTTTGAGATTGCTAACTTTGGAGGCCATTTTCTTGGCCACTTTTAATCGGAGACCATACTGGACGGTAAATTTGGACTCGGCATGCACGAAATATCCCGATGAGATGAGTCACAAGGGTAGGTTTGGATACTCACTTTTTCGTCCAAAATGGCTGCCAGGTCCACAGCTGTCTAAAAGGCCAGAAAGGTTACTGATTGCGATTCTTCTTTTAACAATTGATATAATATACCTATTTTGCATGCATTTATATATATATATATATATAATATATATATATATATATATAGAGAGAGAGAGAGAGAGAGAGAGAAGAGAGATAGATAGATAGATAGATAGATAGATAGATAGATAGATGGATGGATAGATACATAGATACATAGATACATAGATACATAGATACATAGACATACGTACTATATATATTCATATAGATACATACATATATATATGTGTGTGTGTGTGTGTGTGTCTGTGTCTGTGTCTGTGTGTGTCTGTGTGTGTGTGTGTGTCTGTCTGTCTGTATATCTGTTCGTTTGTGAGAAAGAGACAGATTGACAGACAGAAAGTGACTCAGACAGAGCTAAATAGAAAGAGAAGCAGACCAACAGAGAGTGAGACAGACAGAGCAAGACACAGACAAAACGATACAGTCTTTTTTACTCTTTTTATCCTCCTGTACCCTGGGAGTGTCGTGGGAGATGAAGCAAACGGTATGCAGCTAAACAGGATACCATGGCGTAGAGTGCTGTTTAGATGTGTAGTGTGTTTGCCACTCTGTCTATCTAGTACTGCCGTGGTCTTCCTCTGGCTCGGAAGCCCGAACATCTGGTGTCATAAGCTGGAAGGGCTGGCTGGTTGACTGGTGTAAGCTGGAAGGGCTGGCTGGTTGACTGGTATTGTAAGCTGGAAGGGCTGGCTGGTTGACTGGTGTTATAAGCTGGAAGTGCTGGCTGGTTGACTGGTGTTGTAAGCTGGAAGTGCTGGCTGGTTGACTGGTGTTGTAAGCTGGAAGTGCTGGCTGGTTGACTGGTGTCGTAAGCTGGAAGTGCTGGCTGGTTGACTGGTGTCGTAAGCTGGAAGCGCTGGCTGGTTGACTGGTGTTGTAAGCTGGAAGTGCTGGCTGGTTGACTGGTGTTGTAAGCTTGAAGGGCTGGCTGGTTGACTGGTGTTGTAAACTGGAAGGGCTGGCTGGTTGACTGGTGTTGTAAGCTTGAAGGGCTGACTGGTTGACTGGCATCTGATGTTGTAAGCTTGAAAGGCTGGCTGGTTGACTGGTGTTGTAAACTGGAAGGTCTGGCTGGTTGACTGGCATCTGGTGTTGTAAGCTTAAAGGGCTGACTGGTTGACTGGTGTTGTAAGCTTGAAGGGCTGGCTGGTTGACTGGTGTTGTAAGCTTGAAGGGCTGACTGGTTGACTGGCATCTGATGTTGTAAGCTTGAAGGGCTGGCTGGTTGACTGGTGTTGTAAGCTGGAAGGGCTGGCTGGTTGACTGGTGTTGTAAGCTTGAAGGGCTGGCTGGTTGACTGGCATCTGGTGTTGTAAGCTTAAAAGGCTGACTGGTTGACTGGCCTGACATCTGGTGTTGTAAGCTTAAAGGGCTGACTGGTTGACTGGCCTGACATCTGATGTTGTAAGCTTGAAGGGCTGACTGGTTGACTGGTGTTGTAAGCTGGAAGGGCTGGCTGGTTGACTGGTGTTGTAAGCTTGAAAGGCTGGCTGGTTGACTGGCATCTGGTGTTGTAAGCTGGAAGTGCTGGCTCGTTGACTGGCATCTGGTGTTGTAAGCTGGAAGTGCTGGCTGGTTGACTGGCATCTGGTGTTGTAAGCTTGAAGGGCTGGCTGGTTGACTGGTATCTGGTGTTGTAAGCTGGAAGGGCTGACTGGTTGACTGGCATCTGGTGTTGTAAGCTGGAAGGGCTGGCTGGTTGACTGGCATCTGGTGTTGTAAGCTGGAAGGGCTGGCTGGTTGACTGGCATCTGGTGTTGTAAGCTTAAAGGGCTGGCTTGTTGACTGGTATCTGGTGTTGTAAGCTTGAAGGGCTGACTGGTTGACTGGTATCTGGTGTTGTAAGCTGGAAGGGCTGGCTGGTTGACTGGCATCTGGTGTTGTAAGCTGGAAGGGCTGGCTGGTTGACTGGCATCTGGTGTTTTAAACTTAAAGGGCTGACTGGTTGACTGGTATCTGGTGTTGTAAGCTGGAAGGGCTGGCTGGTTGACTGGCATCTGGTGTTGTAAGCTTAAAGGGCTGACTGGTTGACTGGCATCTGGTGTTGTAAGCTGGAAGGGCTGGCTGGTTGACTGGCATCTGGTGTTGTAAGCTTGAAGGGCTGACTGGTTGACTGGCATCTGGTGTTGTAAGCTTGAAGGGCTGACTGGTTGACTGGTATCTGGTGTTGTAAGCTTAAAGGGCTGGCTTGTTGACTGGTATCTGGTGTTGTAAGCTTGAAGGGCTGGCTTGTTGACTGGTATCTGGTGTTGTAAGCTTGAAGGGCTGGCTTGTTGACTGGTATCTGGTGTTGTAAGCTGGAAGGGCTGACTGGTTGACTGGTATCTGGTGTTGTAAGCTGGAAGGGCTGGCTGTTGACTGGTATCTGGTGTTGTAAGCTTGAAGGGCTGGCTTGTTGACTGGTATCTGGTGTTGTAAGCTTAAAGGGCTGGCTTGTTGACTGGTATCTGGTGTTGTAAGCTGGAAGGGCTGACTGGTTGACTGGTATCTGGTGTTGTAAGCTGGTAGGACTGGCTGGTTGACTGGTATCTGGTGTTGTAAGATTGAAGGGCTGACTGGTTGACTGGTATCTGGTGTTGTAAGCTGGAAGGGCTGGCTTGTTGACTGGCATCTGGTGTTGTAAGCTGGGAGGGCTGGCTTGTTGACTGGTATCTGGTGTTGTAAGCTGGTAGGACTGGCTGGTTGACTGGCATCTGGTGTTGTAAGCTTGAAGGGCTGGCTTGTTGACTGGTATCTGGTGTTGTTAAGCTGGAAGGGCTGACTGGTTGACTGGTATCTGGTGTTGTAAGCTTAAAGGCTGGCTTGTTGACTGGTATCTGGTGTTGTAAGCTTAAAGGGCTGACTGGTTGACTGGTATCTGGTGTTGTAAGCTTAAAGGGCTGGCTTGTTGACTGGCATCTGGTGTTGTAAGCTTGAAGGGCTGGCTTGTTGACTGGTATCTGGTGTTGTAAGCTTAAAGGGCTGACTGGTTGACTGGCATCTGGTGTTGTAAGCTGGAAGGGCTGGCTTGTTGACTGGTATCTGGTGTTGTAAGCTTAAAGGGCTGGCTTGTTGACTGGTATCTGGTGTTGTAAGCTTAAAGGGCTGACTGGTTGACTGGCATCTGGTGTTGTAAGCTGGAAGGGCTGACTGGTTGACTGGTATCTGGTGTTGTAAGCTTGAAGGGCTGACTGGTTGACTGGTATCTGGTGTTGTAAGCTTAAAGGGCTGGTTGGTTGACTGGCATCTGGTGTTGTAAGCTCAAAGGGCTGGCTGGTTGACTGGCATCTGGTGTTGTAAGCTTAAAGGGCTGACTGGTTGACTGGTATCTGGTGTTGTAAGGTTAAAGGGATGACTGGTTGACTGGTATCTGGTGTTGTAAGCTTAAAGGGCTGACTGGTTGACTGGTATCTGGTGTTGTAAGCTGGAAGTGCTGGCTGGTTGACTGGTATCTGGTGTTGTAAGCTGGAAGTGCTGGCTGGTTGACTGGTATCTGGTGTTGTAAGCTGGAATGATTGACTGGCATCCTGGTCAGGTGGCCAAACCACACGATCCAAATTTTGACAATGTTGTTCCAAACCATCATCTCGGATCTCTTCGTTTTGAACCATGTCTCTTCTGGTCTCGTCTGCTGCTCTCCTGTGAAATATCTCATATCATCATCATCAGGTGCCCTTCCGCATGGCGTTGGCGATCATGGACTTCCATCTGCCTCTATCTCTCGTTGCCCCTAGCATCTCACCCACCCTCCCTGTCCCCAACCACTCTGCAAGTCCGTCCAGCATTTTCTCCCTGGGTCTACCCGGTGCTCTCCTTCCCTCCAGCTTTCCCGTTGTGACCAGGTGCTCCAAATCCCCCTTCCTCATAAAATGGCCTATAAATGTTGCCTGTCTTTTCCTAATCTTCCTTATGAGTGATCTACTTGTGTCTGCTTCCATCAAGACTGTCTCGTTTGTTTTCTTTGCTGTCCATGGAACCCTCAACATTCTTCTTAGAAACCACATCTCGGCTGCCTCAATCTTGTTCTGGCTTTGCTTGCTGACTGTCCACGCCTCGCATCCGTATAACAGTATTGGTTCTATATACCATTCAAGAACTCTCTTCCTGATGTTAATTGATAGGCATTTGTTGGTAAGAATGCTTGTCATCTTCTTGAATGCTGTGTTGGCTTGGCCGATTCTGCCGGCTATTTCTGATGTGCATCTGCCGTCTGCGATCTTCCTCACAAGATTTTTGTTTGATGACCAGGTCTGGCACTGGTAAGTCAGTGTGGGTACAGTGATTGTACTAATATGCCTGACTTTTCTTTCCATAGGGGTTGTTTGGGGGTGTTTTAAACAGGATGAAAATTGGTAGTTCACAACAAACGCCTTTCGGAACCTGGTCTTAATTCTTGTCCATTTTCCATCTCTCTGTCTGTCTGCCTCTTTCTGCCTCTCTCTCTCTCTGTCTCTCTCTCTCTCTCTCTCTCTTTCTCTCTCTCTCTTTTCCTCTCTCTCCTCTCTCTCTCTCTCTTTCTCTGTCTCTCTCTCTCTTTCTCTGTCTCTCTCTCTCTTTCTCTCTCTTTTTCTCTCCCCCCTCTCTCTCTCCCCCTCTCTCTCTATATATATATATACATCACTCTCTCTCTCTCCCATTCTGCCTCTCTCTCTCTCTTCTGTCTCTCTCCCTCCTTCTCTCTCTCTCTCTCTCTTTCTCTCTCTCTCTCCCCTCTCTCTCTCTATATATATATATATCATTTACTCTCTCCCACTCTCTCTCTTCTGTCTCTCTCTCTTCCTCCCTCTCTCTCTCTTTCTTTCTCTCTCTCTCTCTTCTCTCTCCCTCTCTCTCTCTTCTCTCTCCCTCTATCTCTCTCTCTCTCTTTCTGTCTCTCTCTTCTCTCTCCCTCTCTCTCTCTCTATATATATATCATTCTCTCTCTCTCCCGCTCTGTCTCTCTCTCTCTCTTCTCTCTCTCTCTCTGTCTGTCTGTCTGTCTGTCTGTCTCTCTCTCTCTCTCTCTCTTTGCCTCCCTGTCCCTCTCTGCCTTGAGCTTAATAGTAAACACATCCTAATACATGTGAATTTATGTAGCACTGAATGGATAAGCTTTGATGGAATATCATCAAAATATGGACAGCAGAGGACAAGGTGTATCTCATCTTTTGTGTGCATGCTATGTGTAAAGGACACACTAAATCAGAGTCCTTATGTTGCTGGTACCTCCAGAGGCAAACTTTCGAAGTTGATACACTAGATCTAGATTTCGCTACCATTCTTTTTAAATGAATATGTAAATCGAGGCTAACATGAGGCTTAGTATAGTGGGGGTTTATGAAAGGGGTTTATGAGAGAGAGACAGACAGACAGACAGAGACAGAGACAGAGAGAGAGACAGAGACAGACAGAGAGACAGACAGAGAGAGAGAGGCTCAACAGACAGAGAGAAGTGGGGTAAGAGATAAGGAAGAAGATTAAAAACTGCTGACTTCACCGAATACAAAAAAAACCCCATAAACATTCAAGGAAAGGACAGCTTATAAGCTTTACGTGCTTTTAGGGCTGTAACTTAACATGTCGAAAAATCATATAACAGAATTTTTGAATAACATATGTTGTTTGTTTGTCATTTATTTACTGTTTATGTTGTCGTAAAACATTGCAACAGAACTCTTGAATACATGCATGTTGTGTGTTTGTCATTTATTCACTGGTTATGTTGTCGTAAAGTAGTACTACAGAACTCTTGAATAAACATATGTTGTTTGTTTGTTATATGTTTATTGTTTATTTTGTCGTAAAATGTTACAACAGAACTCTTGAATAAACATGTTGTTTGTCATTTAATTACTGTTTATGTTATGTTGAATAAACGTGTTGTTTGTTTGTCATTTATTTACTGTTTATGTCGTCGTAAAGTAGTACTACAGAACTCTTGAATAAACATGTTGTTTGTCATTTATTTACTGTTTATGTCGTCGTAAAGTAGTACTACAGAACTCTTGAATAAACATGTTGTTTGTCATTTATTTACTGTTTATGTCGTCGTAAAGTAGTACTACAGAACTCTTGAATAAACATGTTGTTTGTCATTTATTTACTGTTTATGTCGTCGTAAAGTAGTACTACAGAACTCTTGAATAAACATGTTGTTTGTCATTTATTTACTGTTTATGTCGTCGTAAAGTAGTACTACAGAACTCTTGAATAAACATGTTGTTTGTCATTTATTTACTGTTTATGTCGTCGTAAAGTAGTACTACAGAACTCTTGAATAAACATGTTGTTTGTCATTTATTTACTGTTTATGTTGTCGTAAAGTAGTACTACAGAACTCTTGAATAAACATGTTGTTTGTCATTTATTTACTGTTTATGTTATGCTGAATAAACGTGTTGTTTGTTTGTCATTTATTTACTGTTTATGTTGTCGTTAAGTGGTACAACAAAACTCTTGAATAAACATGTTGTTTGTCATTTTCTTACTGTTTATGCTATGCTGAATAAACGTGTTGTTTGTCATTTATTTACTGTTTATGTTGTCGTAAAATAGTACTACAGAACTCTTGAATAAATGCATGTTGTTTGTTTGTTATGCAGTAACTGTTTATATTGTCGTAAAGTGGTACGACAGAAGTTTTGAATAAACATGTTTTGTGTGTTTGTCATTTATTTACTGTTTATGTTGTCGTAAAGTGGTACAACAGAACTCTTGAATAAACATGCTCTTGTCATTTATTTACTGTTTATGTTGTCGTAAAGTGGTACAACAGAACTCTTGAATAAACATATGTTGTTTGTCATTTATTTACTGTTTATGTTGTCGTAAAGTGGTACAACAGAACGCTTGAATAAACATATGTTGTTTGTTTGCCATTTATTTACCGTTTATGGTGTCGTAAAGTAGTACAACAGAACTCTTGAATAAATGCATGCTGTTTGTCATTTATTTACTGTTTATGTTGTCGTAAAGTGGTACAACAAAACTCTTGAATAAACATGTTGTTTGTCATTTATTTATGTTTATGTTATGTTGAATAAACGTGTTGTTTGTTTGTCATTTATTTACTGTTTATGTTGTCGTTAAGTGGTACAACAAAACTCTTGAATAAACATATGTTGTTTGTTTCTTATGTATTTACTGTTTATCATTATTTGTTAAGCATTCCGATTTTTCTCGGATGCATGTTTGCACTGTTTTTTTCCCCCCACACTGTGCAGAGGGCATGTTGTTGCCAAGTCTGTAGACTCCATCCCCTGTGTGCGTGATGCTGGATGTTCTCGTGTTTCCATGAACCAGCCACTGACATGACTTATAGGATCTTTAACGTGCGAGTTTGATATTCTGCAAGCGTATGAACACGAGGGGGGTTTAGGCACTGGTAGATCTGTATTCATGTCGATCTGGAATATTAGAAGTTTCTGCATCCTTTACCTGCAAGGCGAGGGGGGGGGAGGGTCTGTTTTGTGTCTACGAGCAAACTAATAATTTTGGTTAAGTACGAGAGAATCTAACAAATCTAATAATAATGGTGGTGGAATTGCTCTGTCTGTCCGTCTGTCTGTCTGCCTTTCTGTGACTGTGTATTTGTGTGTGTTGGTGGTGACAGCAAATGGCACAACCTTGAGACAGGTTGATAAGTTTAAATACCTGGGAACGATCATTTCATCAGACGGCAGATGCGCATCAGAAATAGCCAGCAGAATCGGCCAAGCCAAAACAGCATTCAAGAAGATGACAAGCATTCTTACCAACAAATGCCTATCAATTAACACCAGGAAGAGAGTTCTTGAATGTTACATAGAACCAATACTGTTGTACAGTTGTGAGGCGTGGACAGTCATCAAGCAAAGCCAGAACAAGATTGAGGCAGCCGAGATGTGGTTTCTAAAAACAATGTTGAGAGTTCCATGGACAGCAAAGAAAACAAACGAGACAGTCTTGATGGAGGCAGACACACAAGTAGACCATTCATAAGGAAGATTAGGAAAAGACAGGCAACATTTATAGGCCATTTTATGAGGAAAGGGGATTTGGAGCATCTGGTCACAACGGGAAAGCTGGAGGGAAGGAGAGCTCCAGGTAGACCCAGGGAGAAAATACTAGACGGACTTGCAGAGTGGCTGAAGACAAAGAGGTGGAGGAGATGCTTGAGGCAAGAAGAGATAGAGACTGATGGAAGTTCATGATCACCAACGCCATGCGGCAGAGTACCTGATGATGATGATGATGGTGGTGGTGACAAATACAGTCCCTTTGTTTTATGTCTATGAGCGAACGCAAGAACATAGTTACGAGAAAACGTGACAGGTCTAATAAAAGCGATGGTAGAGCTGCCTTCTGTGTGTGTGTGTGTGTGTGTGTGTGTGTGTGTGTGTGTGTGTGTGTGTGTGTGTGTGTTGTGTGTGTGTGTGCGTGTGTGTGTGTGCGTGCGTGCTGGTGAAGGTGGTGGTGACAAATGCATTCCCTTTGTCATATATCTACGAGCAGACGAATGTGTTGAATAAAACGTGATAAGGTTTAATAACAGTAATGTTAGAGTCCCCCCCCCCCTCTCTCTCTCTCTCTGTGTCTGTCTTTCTCTGTCTCTGTCTGTCTGTCTCTCTCTCTCTCTGTCTTCTCTCGTCTGTCTGTCTGTCTGTCTCTGTCTGTCTGTCTCTCTCTCTCCTCTCTCTCTCTCTCTCTCTCTCTCTCTCTCTGTTTTTGTCTCTGAATTTGACTGGTGGTGACAAATTCAGTTCGTTCGTTGTATGTCTATGAGGAATTATAGTGCATAGTTAAGAGAAAAGCTTGACAAGTCTAATAACAGCGATGGTAGAGCTGCTCTGTGTGTGTGTGTGTGTGTGTGCGTGTGTGTGTGTGCGTGTATGTGTGTATGTGTGTGTGTTTATATTTGTCCCTGAATTTGGTGGTGACAAAAACAATCCCTTCGTTTCATGTCTATGAGCTAACTAAAGTGCATAGCTAGCTTTAAGAAAAACTTGGCAAGTCTAATGATAGCAATGGTAGAGCTGCCCTCTATGTGTGTGTGTGTCTGTGTCTGTGGTTTATATATGTTAGCGGCGACAAAAAAATCCCTTTGTTTTATGTCTGTGAGCGAACTCAAGTGCACAGTTAAAAAAGAATACTTTGACATGTCTAAGAATAGCGATTTTAGCGCTGCCCTCTGTGTGTTGTGTGTGTGTGTGTGTGTGTGTGTGTGTGTCTGTGTGTCTTTGTCTGTATCGCACGTGGTATACGTGTTGCTGGTGACAATGCACGCGCAGTGGAAAGTGACAAGACACGGATTTATCGTGACAGGGGCAGCGGGAGCGGTGTCGGGGTAATGTAGTCCCTCGTCGAATAAAGTTACCTGAACTTAAGTTCTTTATGGGGGGAAAAGTGCCACACTTACAGAAATTATGAAATGTAAGAGAACGAATTTCATGCTAGGAATATCCCGTAAATGACTTGGAGGATACAAAGAGAGCTCAGCAAAGTGTGCTTAGTGTCTTTATATGAAGTGAGATCCATGAGCCTTCTCTGTTTCTGGTCCACTCTCCTGAACAAATTTCCTCTCTCAGTCGTCAGCAACCTACTTTGTCCTTCAAGTCCGCTCTCAAAACTCACCTTTTCTCCTCTGCATAAAATCTGACCTCACTCAATCCCCTCTGCAGCCTGTCTCCACTCGGAGGGGAATCGCATTGTAATATATAATTGTAATAATATGCTCTATAATTTTCCATTGCTTTTATTCTTTTCCCCATTATATAGCCGTGTGCGCGTGTGTGGTGAGTGTGTGTGTGTGTGAGTGTGTGTGTGTGTGTGTGTGTGTGTGTGTGTGTGTGTGTGCGTGCGTGAGTGCGTGTGTATGCGTGCGTGCGTGTGTGTCTGTTTTAGCGCTTAGATTTGATTTTATCAAGATTTTGCGCTATATAATAAAATATTGTTGTATTGTTGTATTTGATTGTCTTGTTCTTTGTTTTATGAGCGATCGAATGAACAAATAATAAATCTTCGAATAAACAAATCAATAGCTAATAAATAAATCGTTTTATCCATTAGATGATCCCTCTGAGCTTCAGGTATCATGAAATAGAGAAACCATAATTTTTTTTATATAGATACATATATGAGTAAAGTCTACATGTGGATCACTCCATCAGTGGCGTCAGTCCATATGACGAACTGAAACTGAGAAATTGAGAACTTGAAAATAAGAAATTGAAACTGAAAATGAGAACTTGAAACAAATACCTCATGCTTCACGCGACCAGGAAGTGTTAAAGTCTACGAAATAAGATTTCTGCAGCAACATTTTACGAAGGATGAGCCTTTTTAACCCCTTCGACTCCTGCACCCTATCCACCAACTGCAAAAACTTAACCCTTTGACTCCCTCACCCTTTCCACCAGCTTTCTGCAGGAAGCTGGTGGAAAGGATGATGGAGTCAAAGGGTTAAGTTTTTGCTTTGTTAGCATGGTTGACGATACAGGATGTTGGCGGACAAGGTGCAGGAGTTAAAGGGTTAATTAAAGTGAAACTGAGAAACTTGAAGAGCTGCCTCAAGCGTCGTACAAAGAAGGAGCGTTTAAAAGTCTACGAAATAAAGTCTCCGCGACAGAATTTTTACGAAGGATGAACTAAATTTTAGAACAGAATTATTTGGCATTGACGTTAATAATAATAATAATAATTATTATTATTAATATGCTGCATGGCCCATAGTCGACGTCGTCTGTCGTAATGACGTCATGTGTCAACTGTGTGTCGTAACATCGTGCTGATGTCAAAACTGTGACATAATACCATCGTTTGTCAAACGTTGTCAAACATAGTGGAGGTCAGGATCTTTGTCATATTTATTTGTTTTTTTAATCTTCTTACTTTTTGTTTTCTTTTTATTCTCTCGGCTTTTAATGAAACCATTTATATTTCCTGCACATGCACACGCGCAGGCACGATTTTATGAGTAATGTGTATACGCACGATGAAAGACCACGTTGTGCACATTAATGATGATAATGCGTTGTGTAGTTTAGATTAATGTTTTAGATAATATATGTGTATAATAAATGATAATAATATACATATAATGATAATATGTACCGGAATAATAATATGATAATAATAATATAATGATAATATGAGTATAATGTACAATAACAAGTAGTAACAGTAATAATAATAATAACAATAATAATAATAATGATAATGATATAATGATACAATAACAGTAGTAGTAGTAGAACAGTAATAATAAAAAAAAAACAATAATATAATAATAATGATAATAATGATATAATGATATAATGATACAATAACAGTAGTAGTAGTTAGTAGTAACAGTAATAATAATAAAAAAAATAATGATAAATATATATATACTAAT
>JAPXFY010000017.1:75629356-75631856 GCA_030674185.1 Monoplex corrugatus
GCGGAAGCAATTTTAGGTAATTTAGGCCCGTTTTGCATATTTTGCACATGCTTTTGTGTCCTTAGTTATGTTTAAATATGTATTCATGTGTATTTTTTAATCCCCTGTGCGATAGGAATGGTCAAGGCCAGGGGCATCTCCGTAGATTATGTGCGTGAATGTACTGATACGTGTACTTGCTTTTCTTTTTCTTTCTTTTTTTCCCCTGTTGAAGTATTGTGTACGTTTTGAAACGGGTCATAGCCCTGATATGCGGCTCTGGCTACGCAAGTATCGGCTCGGGGCTTTACGACAAACCAAAAAAAAACAGTATAAACTTAGCTGACCTAATGTACGATGATAGTATTTCCCACCTTCCAGTCTCATTTTTAAGATTTAGACGCTCCTGCATTGTGCGACGCACGAGGCAACGCGACTACTCCAACAGACCCTGTGGGCAAAGTCTCAAGACATCATTATCCAGTGTCTGTCCATCACTTGTAGGTCTCTGTCAGCCGTTTGGCGCCGGTTTATTGTAGGTCTTCCTCTCCTTCGCTTGTCCTCACTGCATAGGTTCAAATATGTGCCGAGGAAACTCTGTGTGTGTGTGTGTGTGTGTGTGTGGTGTGTGTGTGTGTGTGTGTGTGTGTGTGTGTGTGTGTGTGTGTGTGTGTGTGTGTGTGTTGTCTAGTGGTGTGTGTGTGTGTGTGTGCGCGCGCGCGTGTTGGGTGTGTATGACTGTGTGTGTGTGTGTTTATGTGTTTGTGTTTATGTGTGCGTTGTGTGGTGTATGTGGTGTGTGTGTGTGTTGTGTGTGTGTGTGTGTGTGTTTGTGTTCAAATATGTGTCGAGTAACACTGTGTTATGTGTCTTTGTGTGTGTGTGGTGTGTGTGTGTGTGTGTGTGTGTGTGTGGATGTGGTGCGTATATGTATGTATGTATGTGTGTGTGTGTGTGTGGTGCGTGTGTATGTGTGTGTGTGTGTAAGTGTGTGTAAGTGTGTGTGCGTGCGTGCATGTGTATGTGTGTGTGTGTGTGGGTGTGTTCAAATATATGTCGAGGAAAACTGTTGTGTTTTGTGTGTGTGTGTGTGTGTGTGTGTGTGTGTGTGTGTGTGTGTGTGTGTGTGTGTGTGTGTGTGTGTGTGTGCGTGTGTGTGTGTGTTGTGTGTGTGTGTGTGTGTGTGTGTGTGTGTGTGTGTGTGTGTGTGTGTGTGTGTGTGTGTGTGTATGCGCGTGTGTGTGTTGTGTGTGTGTGTGTGTGTGTGTGTGTGTTTCAAATGTGTGCGAGGAAAACTCTCTGTGTGTTGTGTGTGTGTGTGTGTGTGTGTGTGTGTGTGTGTGTGTGTGTGTGTGTGTGTGTGTGTGTTCAAATACTTGCCAAGGAAAACTCTGTGTGTTATGTATATGTGTGTGTGTCTGTGAGTATGTGTGGTGTTGTATGTAGGTTTCAATCTACCCAGCTGTAAATGATTATCTGACCCTGTTCAGAGTTGTGGAAGGTAAAGCAGCAAAGTAAAGAAATGGCCCCCACCCTCATGATCTGGTCCTAAGAAAAGTTTAGCTCTATACCACATCACTCCCCTATGACCTCAAGGTCATGGCACGACCTTAACCTTGACCTTCACCTGCAACCTTGAAATGTCTTGTCTCTGTCAGCGAGAAGCACAACACGAGGATTGATAACAAGCAAGTCGTCCTGGAGGCAGGATTACACTAAGCAAAGTGTTTTGAATTCTTTGCCATTTGTACAGGTGGCAGCCACTGAAAGTGTTTAGCCCCTGGAGTTTGAAGTTTGTTAAAAAAAATGCATCGGGCTCGGATAATTCCATGCGTGCTTCACCCGAATCTGCCACCAAATATTTGGCAGACCTCCTTGAGCCTGCGCAAAACCCTGGGTTTGGAGATTTGTTTTGAGCCGAAAATGAACAGCATAGTGGAAGTGATTTGAACGCGGCGCAGCAGTAAAGATATTCATAACAACTTATGGCAATTTGACAGAACCGTGGACTCTTGTAGGATGTAAACAAAAGCACTACACGGTGGACTCCTTAAAGAACCTCTTCCGAGACGTCCCTCTTGATGCAATTTTTCAGTTTTTACAAGAGATCAGTGGATTTCACCTGATGTGATTTTACATCTGTTTTTCTTTAATTGCATTTTAGGCTTGCAAGGTTAGCGGTGAGCTTAGTTTTTAACTGTTTCTTTTATCTTAACCTGGTTGCCGTTTTTGGCATGGTGATATCCCTGATATGGCTCTAATAGTCGGCTGGTGGAGTCAGCTTAGTTTCAGTTTCAGTTTCAATTTCAATTTCTCAAGATGACGTCTCCGCGCTTGGAATGAATTCCATACGCACTAATGTCACAGGTGCCATGTGATGGAGAAGATCCAGAATGATCATGACACAAGCCTTAAGGCTGCACATAAACCCATGAACTGGCCAGGTCCTGAGCTCCTATCCAAATAATTCCATAACTCTGGGATGTCAAGCTCGCTAAGGCTTGAACCAGAGAAGAAAGAC
>JAPXFY010000017.1:75636856-75641856 GCA_030674185.1 Monoplex corrugatus
ACATGAAAACATTCAGCATGCATACCTATCGAAGACGGAGTATGCAGACTGTGCAGCAACATACTGCCTGCGCAGTGTGGGCAAAATGATGCGCATGCACGCGTACACATCCGAGAACAATCCGAACGCAAGGAAAGTACACAACGAAACTGAAAAGTTTCGGTGTTTTTTTTGTTGTTGTTTTAGTTTTTGATTATGGCAATTAGGCAGTGTTCTTTGTGCTCACCTTTATTTTTGTCCCATTTTCTACGCCATCTTAATGGCCACAGACATGGGACAGTTTTTACAATGCAATGATGATGATGACGATGACGATGACGATGACGATGATGACGACGACGACGACGATGACGACGACGATGATGATGATGATGATGATGACGACGACGACGACGATGATGATGATGACGACGATGATGACGATGACGATGATGATGATATAATGATGATGATGGATGATGATGACGACGACGACGACGACGACGACGACGACGACGAGGAAGATGATTCTCATGATGCCGTGGCGTTCCATCTAGGACTGAGTCTGCGTGACAGGGCTGTACTCTACGCCTACTATCATAATATATCCTGGTGTCTATCAGGCCCGAGAGATACAGACACCTGCGGTGTTGATGAGGACATCTAAGCAACACCCTCAGTGACGCATCCGTGAAGTGGACGAGACCGGACTGTGTGGTCCCAGTCTTCTCAGTGAGCCCGTAGCACGCCCAACTCTGGGAAGGATCCGGTTAGAGCCGAAAAATCTCACAATGATTTTGTAAGGACTGATCGGGGTTCGAACCCACAACCTTCCAATCGGTAGTCCGTTGCGCTAACCGCAACACCATGGCGACTTCTCAGATTGAAATTAAAGCTTGTTTGTCCGTATACTTCCTACTGTTATGTCACGCAGCGTTCGTTTAACACCAAATTTGGCCGTGAACGTTTCGAAATATGGCGTGAGATATCGCACTTCATACAGCATGCAGTTCTCCGTGTTGCATCATGGAAATATATTCTGTATTCATAAGCACCTGGTCACAACGGGAAAGCTGGAGGGAAAGAGAGCACCAGGTAGACCCAGGGAGAGAATGCTGGACGGACTTGCAGAGTGGCTGGGGATGAGGAGGGTGGGGGAGATGCTGGGGGCAACGAGAGATAGAGATGGTTGAAAGTCCATGGTCGCCAGCGCCATGCGGCAGGGCACCTGATGATGATGATGATGATGATTCATAAGTTAATCCTTCTGTTGATAATTATGGACTTTGAAAATGGAAGAAAATTCTTGTGTTCACTGATTTCAAAGACTAAGTGGGTTAATCTTCTTGTTGTCGTCTACAAAGGCTGCTTTGTCAAAGGTCGTTTTTCTTGTTTTTTCTCTTCTTTTTTTTTATGTAGGTTTTTCTGTGAATGAAAGTCTGTTTGGAACAGAATGGAGAATAGAAAGAGGACAAGACAGAAGATGGTTCTATCAGTCTGTCTTCCTTTTTTATTCTGTGTTGTTGTACATATTAAGGTTAACTATCTGCCAGACTGGAGTATCATTAGAGGAGTTCAGAGAGAACATACACCCCCTTCTTGCATGCAATCCTTGATATGCATTTCTCTGTCTCTGTCTCTGTCTCTGTCTCTGTCTCTGTCTCTGTCTCTGCTCTGTCTCTGTCTCTGTCTCTGTTTTCTCTCTCTCTCTCTCTCTGTCAGTCCGTCTGTCTGTCTGTCTCTCTTTCTCTCTCTCTATCTGTCTGTCTGTCTCTTTCTCTCTCTCTCTCTCTCTTCAAGTTTAATTATACATATTTCAGTCTATGCACGTGCCATTCACCCAGCGTGACTCATCACGTTCTACACACTAATCACGTGTGTCAGAGACATGCAGACATAAACCTCAGGATTCCCATACCCTGACGTGACCTGTCTCACAACATCAGACAACGGATACGGCCTTCCACGGCATCAGGTCTGACATTCCCCTGACAGCTTTTTCATGCTTAGAATAATTCTTTCAACGCTGACACCACTGATGTGATGGGAATAGGTCCGAAATCGTTATGGTATTGCCACATTTGTTGTTGTTGTTGTTGTTGTTGCTGCTGTCGTTGATGCTGTTGTTGTTGTTGTTGCTGATGCTGTTGTTGCTTTTGTTGTTGTTGTTGTTGTTTTGTTTGCTGTCGTTGATGCTGTTGTTGTTGTTGTTGCTGATGCTGTTGTTGCTTTTGTTGCTGCTGTTGTTTTTGTTGCTGTTGTTGTTGTTGTTGTTGTTGTTGCTGCTGCTGCTGTAGTTGTTGTTGTTGTTGATGTTTTGTCGTTGCTGCTGCTATTGTTATTGCTGTTGTTGTTGTTGTTGCTGCTGTTGTTGTTGTTATCGTTGTTGCTGTTGTTGTTGTTGTTGTTGTTGCTGTTGTTGTTCTTGTGATGTTGTTGCTGCTGTTGTTGTTACTGCCGTTGTTGTTGTTGTTGTTGTTGATGTTTTGTTGTTCTTGCTGCTGCTATTGTTGTTGTTGTTGTAATTGTTGTTGTTGATGATTTGTTGTTGTTGTTGTTAAACAGCTATTTTTATTGTTGTTGCTGCTGCTGTTGTTGTAGTTGCTGTTGTTGTTGTTGTTCTTGATGATGTTGTTGCTGTTGTTGTTGTTGTTGTTGATGTTGTTGCTGCTGTTGTTGTTGTTGTTGTTCTTGATGATGTTGTTGCTGCTGTTGCTTGTTGTTGTTGTTCTTGATGATGTTGTTGCTGTTGTTGTTGTTCTTGATGATGTTGTTGCTGCTGTTGTTGTTGTTGTTGCTTGATGATGTTGTTGCTGCTGTTGTGTTGTTGTTGTTGTTCTTGATGATTGTTGTTGCTGCTGTTGTTGTTGTTGCTGTTGTTGTAGCTAATGTTGTTGTAGCTGTTGTTGTTGTTGTTGTTCTTGATGATGTTGTTGCTGCTGTTGTTGTTGTTGCTGTTGTTGTAGCTAAATTTGTTGCTTGCTTGTTGTTGTTGTTGTTGTTCTTGATGATGTTGTTGCTGTTGTTGTTGTTGTTGCTGTTGTTGTGCTAATGTTGTTGTAGCTGTTTGTTGTTGTTGTTGTTGCTGTTGTTGTTGCTGTTGTTGTTGCTGTGTTGTGTTGTGCTGTCGTTGTTGTTGTTGTTGTTGCTGCTGTCGTTGTTGTCTGTTGTTGTTACTGCTGTCGTTGTTGTTGTTGCTGTGTTGTTGTTGATGTTGTTGTTGCTGCTGTTGTTGATGTTGTTGTTGTTGCTGCTGTTGTTGTTCTTGATGTTGTTGCTGCTGTCGTCGTTGTTGTTGTTGTTGCTGCTGTTGTTGTTGTTGATGTTGTTGTTGCTGCTGTTGTTGGTGTTGTTGTTGCTGCTGTTGTTGATGTTGTTGTTGTTGCTGCTGTTGTTGATGTTGTTGCTGTTGTCGTTGTTGTTGATGTTGTTGCTGCTGTTGTTGTTGATGTTGTTGCTGCTGTTGTTGTTGTTGCTGCTGTTGTTGATGTTGTTGTTGCTGCTGTTGTTGATGTTGTTGTTGTTGCTGCTATTGTTGTTGTTGATGTTGTTGCTGCTGTCGTTGGTGTTGATGTTGTTGCTGCTGTTGTTGTTGATGTTGTTGCTGCTGTCGTTGTTGTTGATGTTGTTGCTGCTGTTGTTGTTGTTGTTGTTGTTACCATCCCGAGATTCGAACCCACGTTTTCAGTATGGTGCTTTAACCAGTTGTACCAGTGGGCCATTGAAATGTTGTCAACTGCACCAGGTATACTCATGGGTCACCCATACAGACACTATCCCCCGTGGGGATGCCGGGGGCTCTTTCAGTATAAACAGTATCCCCGTCTTCTGGAAATTCTGTGCTAGAAATTTCGTCTTTTCTGTCACTCTGTTTCTTCCTTCCTCCTTTGCTTTCTGTCATTTCTTCCTATCATTTTCTGTCTTGCTGGACCATTCACCTGTATGTGTTCGATAAAGTCGTACATACTTTCTCTTAGGATTGATGATTGGGTATTTGTATTAAGCGCATTTTCATCTCTAGGGAGGTGAGATATGCCGAAGCAATTTTAGGTCATGTAGGCCTGTTTATATATGTTTTATTGTCTTTGACTGTGTTAAATTTGTATTCAAGTGTGTTTTTTAAATACCGTGAGATATATTGGACAGAGTGGTCAACGCCAGGGGCATCTCCTTGGATTATGTGCGCGTATGCATTGATATGTGTACTTAATTTTCTTTTCCTTTTTTTTTCTTGTAAAAGTATTGTGTATGTTTTGAAATGTTTATAGCCCTGATATGGCTCTTCGTAGTCGGCTGGGCTTTAAACAAAAACAACAATAACAATACAAATACTAACCAGGTCTTCACTGGACACCAGAAGGACCCAAGAACGTCTGGCGACGAACAATAGAAGGAGACATCATCATCATGTGCCATGGCGTTGGTGATCATGGCCTTCCATACGAATCCTATCTTTGTCGCTGTAAGTATATCTACGAAAAGCATTCTAACTAACAAATGCCTATCAATTAACATCAGGAAGAGAGTTCTTGAATGTTATATAGACAAGCAACATTTATAGGCCATTTTATGAGGAAGGGGGATTTGAGCACCTGGTCACAACGGGAAAGCTGGAGGGAAAGAGAGCACCAGGTAGACCCAGGGAGAGAATGCTGGACGGACTTGCAGAGTGGCTGGGAATGAAGAGGGTGGGGGAGATGCTGGGGGCAACGAGAGATAGAGATGGTTGGAAGTCCATGGTCGCCAACGCCATGCGGCAAGGCACCTGATGATGATGATATAGAACCGATAATGTTATACGGTTGTGAGGCGTGGACAGTCAACACGCAAAGTCCAGATCAAGATTGAGGCAGCTGACATGTGGTTTCTAAGAAGAATGTTGAAAGTTCCATGGACAGCAAAGAAAACAAACGAGACAGTCTTGATAGAGGCAGACACAAGAAGATCATTGATAAGGAAGATTAGGAAAATACAGACAACATTTATAGGCTATTCTATGAGGAAAGGGAAATTAGAGCACC
>JAPXFY010000017.1:75649356-75652600 GCA_030674185.1 Monoplex corrugatus
ACGATTTTCAAAAACGGGTCGGGGAGGTGGGGTGGGGGTGGGTGGGTGGGGCGCATGTCGTGTCTAATTTTGGGCATATCAAAGCTATTAGCGACCTTTCTTCCATTTCCTTGTTTCTCTATTTTTATAGGTCTTAAACCTAACCCATGGTTGAAGGCCCTTGTGAGATTATGTATTCAGACACTTTGAAACACCGCTCTGGTTCCTGTCAAAACGGTGTGTGTGTGTGTCTGTGTGTGCGTGTGTGTGTGTGTGTGTGTATGTGTGTGTGTGTGTGTGTGTGTTTGTGTGTGTGTGTGTGTGTGTGTCTATATATATATATATGTATATATACATATATACGTACATATATATACATATATATACACACACATATATATATATATAATATATATATATCTTGTTTGTATGTCTACATATATACATAACTATCTATCTATCTATCTATCTATCTATATGTCTATCTATTTATATATATATATATATATATATATACATATATATATATGTGTGTATATATATATATATAGATAGATAGACAGACAGACAGATAGATAGATAGATAGATAGATAGACAGATAGATAGATATGTGTGTGTGCGTGTGTGCACATGTATGTATGTGTGTGTACATGTGTGTGTGCATTTATGTGTGTGTGTGTGTGTGTGTGTGTGTGTGCGGTGTGTTTGTGGGCATGTGTGTATGTTGGTGAGTGTGTGTAGATGCATGTGTGTGTGTGCATATATGTATGTGTGGTGTGTGTATGTGTTTGTGTGTGTGTGTGCGTTGTGTGCGTGCGTGCGTGCGTGCTGTGTGTGTTGTGTGTGTGTGTGTGTGTGTGTGTGTGTGTCGCTGTGTCAGCGTCAGATGTGACTACTAAAAAAGTATGACATCATGTATTACATGGAAGTTCACATGACAGGTTGAAGGGTACTTGTCATTCAGTGATGTGTATGTATAAATGTGTGTATATATATATATATATATATATAGAGAGAGAGAGAGAGAGAGAGAGAGAGAGAGAGAGAGTTTGATAGATGGGAGGTAGGTAGACAGATAAATAGACCAATAAATATGTAGGTAGGTAGATAGAATGATGGACGGATGGACAGACAGACGGACGGAGAGTTATAGGGAT
This sequence comes from Monoplex corrugatus, assembly GCA_030674185.1. Classification (NCBI taxonomy): domain Eukaryota; kingdom Metazoa; phylum Mollusca; class Gastropoda; order Littorinimorpha; family Ranellidae; genus Monoplex; species Monoplex corrugatus. The sequence goes on from JAPXFY010000017.1 coordinate 75,650,494, forward strand.
AGATAGATAGATAGATAGATAGATAGATAGATAGATAGATTGATTAGGTTAGATTAGATAGGTAGATTAGATAAATGGATTAGGTAGATATATCAAATTAGATTAGATTAGATAGATAGATACATACATACATACATAGATGGGTAGGTACATAGATAGAAAGATAGATAGGTAGATAGATAGATAGATAGACAGACAGATAGATAGATAGATAGATAGATAGATAGATAGAGAGATTGATAGATAGATAGATAGATAGATTAGATAGATTAAATTAGATGGTGGATTAGATAGATAGATTAGATAGATTAAATTAGATTAGATGAGATAGATAAATAAATAGATAGATAAATAGATAGATAGATAGATAGATAGATAGATAGATAGATAGATAGATATAAAGAGAGATTGATAGATAGATAGATTGATTAGATTAGATTAGATAGATTAAATCAGATGGTAGATTAGATAGATAGATTAGCTAGATTAAATTAGATTAGATTAGATGAGATAGATAGATAGATAGATAGATAGATAAATATATAGATAGATAAATACATAGATAGATAGATAGATAGATTGATAGATAGATAGATAGATAGATAGATAGATAGATAGATAGATAGATAGATAGATAGATAGATAGATAGATAGATAGATAGATGGACAGCCGTATAGATAGACAGGAAAAACTCTATGGAGAACAGGACACTAGAGGGTCCTCAGGGAAGATGTACTGCTCAAGCAAGTGTCATCATCATCATCATCATCATCATGTGCCCTGCTGCATGGCGTTGGCGATCATAGCCCTCCACACGAATCTATCTCTTGTCGCTGCATCTACATCTCCCACCCTCTCTGTCTTCAGCCACCCAGCAATTCCGTCCAATATTTTCTCCCTGGGTCTAACCAGTGCTCACTTTCCCTTCAGCTTTCCTGTTGTGACCAGGCGTTCTAATTTCTTTTGCCTCATAAAATATCCTATAAATGTTGCTTTCTCTTTCTCTAATCTTCTTTATTAATGCTGTACTTGTGCCTGCCTCTTCAAGATTGTCTCGTTTGTTTTCCTTGCTGTCCATGGAACTCTCAACATTCTTCTGAGAAACCACGTTTCAGTTGCCTCAATCTTGTTCTGACTTTGCGTGTTGACTGTCCACGCCTCACGACCATACAACAATATTGATTCTATATAACACTCAAGAGCTCTCCTCTTGATGGATTTTGCAAATCATTTATGTCTGTGGCGGTAGGTATATGTGTATGTGTGAATCGGCTCTGTTAGTAGGTATTCATCTGTGTATGTCTATGAGTGCTCAAAAATATGAAATCAGAACAGAACAGAACAGAACACATATATATATATTTGCCACAAGAACCCAACGTAGGGCTGAAAAACAGTGATGTGTGTATTTGTTATTTTAGTTGTTGTTGTTGTTATGTATGAGAGAGAGAGAGAGAGAAAAGAGAGAGTGGAGGAAGAGAGAGAGAATGAGAAAGAGAGAGAAAGAGAGTGAGAAAAAGACAGAGAGAAAGAAAGAGAATGAGAAAGAGAGACAGGCAGACAGACGAATACGTGTATAAATACATAGATACACACACATGTACATATATATATATATATATATATATATAAATATATATATATATATGTATGTATGTACACACACACACACACACACACACACACACACACACACACACACACACACACACACACACACACACACACACACACACACGGAGGAAGCTGCAAATGTTCAGAAAAGACCTCAAAACAACATAAATATTGTCCAAATTTTCAGCGATACACACGAAGGCCGAAGGGGACTTTATTCATTGACTAAGGTATGTTAAAACACATGATGTCATGAGCTGTAATATATACATGTACACATTCAATATATGTATATATATATATATAATATATATATATATATATATATATTATATATATATATGTATGTATATGTATATACATTACATATACGTATATTGCATACATATATATCAATCCTGTATCTATTACACTCTGTACCTTGTAAATATTTAATGGCCAGTGGGTCCACATGACCTTGAGGAAGAGCGTCATACGACAGTGATTTACTGT
>JAPXFY010000017.1:75652700-75657700 GCA_030674185.1 Monoplex corrugatus
GAGAGAGAGAGAAGAGAGAGAGAGAGAGAGAGAGAGAGAGAAGAGAGAGAAGAGAAAGAGAGAGAAAGAGACAGAGAGAGAAGAGAGAGAGAGGATATGGAAAGAAAGACAAAGGAAAAACCAAACATTTTTGTTTCCTGCATTTTAAGTCTCCCGTCTGTTTGGAGTTTATGCATATCGTACTGTTGTTGTTCCCGGTCTTTTTTTGTTGTGTGTGTGTGTGTGTTGTGTGTGTGTGTGTGTGTGTGTGTGTGTGTGTGTGTGGTGTGTGTGTGTGTGTGTGTGTGTGTGTGTGTGTGTTGTGGTGTGTAGTGTTTGTGTGTGTGTTTCTGTAGACAAGCAAAAGCTATTAGTTTACCTCTTTCTTTCCTCCTCCTTCATCAACGAATCTTTTCCTATTTTTCCCTCCAATTCTAAACTCTTTCTCTCTCTCTCTCTCTCTCTCTTTTTTCTCTCTTCTCTCTTCTCTCTCTTCTCTCTCTCTTTCTCTCTCTCTTTCTCTCTCTCTCTCTCCTCTCTCTTCTCTCTCTCTCTTTCTCTCTTCTCTCTCTCTTCTCTTCTCTCTCTCTCTCTCTCTCTCCTTCTCTCTCTCTTTCTCTCTCTTTCTCTCTCCCTCTCTCTCTCTTCTCTCTCTCTTTCTCCTCTCTCTCTTCTTTCTCTCTCTTTCTCTCTTCTCTCCCTCTTCTCTCTCTTCCCTCTCTCTCTCTCCGCCACTCTCTCTCTTTCTCTCTCTTTCTCTCCCTCTCTCTTTCTCTCTCTCTTCTCTCTCTCTCTTTCCCTCTCTCTCTCTCTCTGTTTGGCTGTCTTTCATTCTCTTCTGTCTGTCTGTCTGTCTGTCTCTGTCTCTGTCTCTGTCTGTCTGTCTGTCTGTCTCTGTCTCTGTTCTGTCTGTCTGTCTGTCTCTGTGTCTCTGTGTTCTGTCTCTCTCTGTTTGGCTGTCTTTCATTCTCTTCTGTCTGTCTCTGTCTCTGCCCTCTCTCTGTCTGTCTCTCTCTCTTATCTCTCTCTCTCTGTTTGGCTGTCTTTCATACTCTTCTGTCTCTTCTGTCTGTCTGTCTGTCTCTCTCTCTCACACACGCACGCACAGACACACACAAAACACACACACACACACAAACAAACAAACAAACAAACAAACAACGCAAACACAACACACACACACACACACAACACACACACACACACACACACACACGCATGCACACACGTCCCCCTCTCTCTCTCTGTTTTCCTCTCTCTCTCTTTCTCTATCTCTCTCTGTGTGGAGGGGCAGTGGTCCATTATATGAATAAACCATCTGACGTCTGAAGTCTGCTGGCCACAAACGTTATGATTACATCATTACATTTGCTTATCTATATGCCATATTTAGCCAGAGTATGATACATATGAACGTCCCCCCGACTCATGATACAATGTTCTTGTACATTCGCAGACGATTTTCTTTTTTTGTGGTGACCTGACACTGTTTGCCGCTGTTATTTTTGTTTAAAACCCAGCCGACTGCGTGGCCGTATTAGGGCTATAACCATTTCAAAATATACGCAAAACTTTAAAATGAAAAAAAAAATTAAGTACATGTGTAACCTGCCACCACGAAATCAGTCTTAACTAGCATTTTGGGCATTTTGAGATATACATATCACTGGAGAGTGTACATTCTGCTGATTATTTTGGTACTTGAATAAAGTTTGTACTCAAAAAAATGTAGAAGTTATGTATGTTTAAAGTCATTAAGTTGTATGACGGGCATTTTGAGAAAACGGCCTCTAAAGTTTTTGTGTGCTCTCCTACACATTTTCCTTAAATTTCTTTATTTGGTGGCTTTGACCCAGTTTGTTTCTAATTTTCGCTGTCATTATCTGAAAGGTGCACCAAAGAGCTTTCTGTCAGTATATATTACATGTGCGGGTACTGCACACTTTACGGTTTATAATAAGAGACAAAAATAGGTACTTTTGGTAGGAAATTGTGTTCTTTCTGCTGCGATCAGTGCATTAAAATACCATTTTAAAATGATTCATAATATTTTTTCAAGAAAAATATTTCTGTGGGGGATAGATTATAGTCTACAGAAATCAGCTTTGAGAAAAAGTCAAAACACCCCAGATAGACCCTCAGTCACCTTTTCAGCTCCTAGTGCTGTTTGACTGACTGCGAGTTAAGACTGATTTCGTGGTGGGATGTCACATATATTAATACATTTGCGCACATAATCTAAGGAGATGCCCCAAGCGTTGACCACTCCGTCCAATTCATCACACAGGAGATTTTAAAAAATATATACCTGAACACAAATTCAAACATAACTAAAGCATATAAAAGCAAGCCTAAATTACCTAAAATTGCTTCCTCATGTCTGATTCCCTAGAGCTAAAAACGCACTTAACACATGTACCCAGTTATCAATCCTAAGAGAAAGTACGCAAGACTTTATCGAACACATACAGGTGAATGGACCAGCAAGGCAGAAAATGATAGGAAGAAATGACAGAAAGCAAAGGAGGAAGAAAGAAGAAAGGAAGAGACTGACAGAAAAGAGGAAATTTCTAGCATAGAATTTCCAAAAGGTGGGGATACTATTTATACTGAAAGAGCTCCCGGCATCCCGAAGGGGAGGGGGGGGGGGGGGCTGTTTGCTAGTGTGTTTTTATATTTTTCACATGTTAAGCCCCTTTGCACATTTTACTATCCTGAAGCTGTTTTTGTAATAAAACTCCACGATGTTATAAAGACGGTATATCTCTGATAGCAAAATGATAACGATGTATGTTGATTGCTCGGAAAATCTTGATATCATCGTGTATATGATTGTTATATGATTGTATGTATTTTATATGATTGTTTATGATTGTATGTACTTGTATATGATTGTCATATGATTGTATGTACTTTTATATGATTTTTATGATTGTATGTACTTTATATGATTGTCATATGATTGTAATGTACTTTGTATGATTGTTGTATGATTGGTTGTACTTTATATGATTACTATATGAATGTAATGTACTTTTCTATGATTTTTTACATGATTGTGTGTACTTTATATGATTGTAATATGATTGTATGTACTTTTATATGATTGTTGTATGATTGTGTGTACTTGTATATGATTGTCATATGATTGTATGTACTTTTATATGATTGTTGTATGATTGTGTGTACTTGTATATGATTGTTATATGATTGTATGTACTTTTATATGATTGTTGTATGATTGTATGTACTTTTATATGATTGTTGTATGATTGTGTGTACTTGTATATGATTGTTATATGATTGTATGTATTTTTATATGATTTTTTATATGATTGTATGTACTTTATATGATTGTTGTCATATGATTGTATGTACTTTTATATGATTGTTGTATGATTGTGTGTACTTGTATATGATTGTTATATGATTGTATTATGTACTTTTGTATGATTGTTATATGATTGTATGTATTTAATATGATTACTATATGAATGTATCATGTACTTTCCTATGATTGTTACTGATTGTGATGTACTTGTATATGATTGTTATATGACTGTATTATGTACTTTTGTATGATTGTTATATGATTGTATGTACTTTATATGATTACTATATGATGTATCATGTACTTTTCTATGATTGTTACATGATTGTATGTATTTTTATATGATTGCTATATGATTGTATGTACTTTGTATGATTGTTATATGATTGTATGTATTTTTATATGATTGCTATATGATTGTATGTACTTTGTATGATTGTTATATGATTGTATGTATTTTTATATGATTGCTATATGGGTGTATGTACTTTGTATGATTGCTATATGATTGTACGTATTTTTACATGATTGCTATATGGGTGTATGTACTTTGTATGATTGCTATATGATTGTATGTACTGTATATGATCGCTATATGATTGTACTATGTACTTTTGTATTATTGTTATATGATTGTATGTACTTTCATCTGATTGTTATATAATTGTATTATGTACTTTTGTATGGTTGTATATGATTGTACGTGTGTACTTTTATTATATGATTGTTATTATGATTGAATGTACTTGTATATGATTGTCATACGATTGTATGTACTTTTGTATGGTTGTTATATGATTGTACGTATGTACTTTTATTATATGATTGTTATATGATTGTATGTTCTTTTATTATGATTGTATGCATTTCAATATGATTACCATATGATTGCATGTATTTTTATATGATCGTTGTATGATTACAGTTATTTTTGTATGATTGTTATATGACTGTATGTGCATTTATATAATTGTTATATGATTGTATGTATGTACTTTTATATGACTGCTGTATGATTGAGTGTACTTGTATATGATTGTTATATGATTATATGCACTTTTACGTATCAGAATAAAAAAAAACATGGGATTGCAATGAAAAGAAACCCAATTAAAATACAAAAGGATTTCTTCTCTTCTTCTCATTATCATGATGATGATTATTAATGTCGAAATTATCATTATTATTTCACTGTAACTATCATAATAGTAATATTTGTCGTCACTCCTATTTTTAATTATCATCATCATCATCATTATCATGCATAATGTTATCATTATTATTGTTGTTGTTGTGTTGTTGTTATTATTATTATTATTATTATTATCATTACTATTATTATATTGGTGTCCAAGGTTGTCATAGCCGAGGGGTGGCAATGGGGACAAGTTCCCATTGTCTATAAAATGCCCCTCACGGCGCGCGTCTCCAACAGCAGCCTAGCCTGCTCGTGTGGCTTAGATATAAGCCCGGCGGAACTGCTACTACTGATAGGAGAAGGGGTGAAGGCGGGTTACTGGCGCCTGAAAACCAGTGCTTTGGGTAGATGGGGCTCATCAGTCTGGGAAGACAGCTCATCTAAGAGAAGGAAAACTGATTTCAAACCTCCGCTGCCTTGCGGCCATACTCACTCATAGGAAAGGCTTCGGGAGTCAACCCTGAGGAAAAATCTGGAGCCGGAGTCCCCAAG
>JAPXFY010000017.1:75665200-75683531 GCA_030674185.1 Monoplex corrugatus
CCGGTCGGTGTTTGAACCTCCTGTAAGTGTATACGCACGCAGGACATCAATTTTGCATGTTAAAGATCCTTCAAGTGAAATGTCCGCTGGCTTGTGGAAACACGAAACACCACAACAAGCAAACACTGAGGTGGGGAATGCAGATTCTCTCGCTCTTTGTCTATCTCTATCCTTCTTTTTCTTCTGCTTCTTCTTCTTCTTCTTTTTCTTCTCTCTCTCTCTCTCTTTCTTTCTCTCTCTCTCTCTCTTTTTTTTTTCTCTTTCTTCTTCTCCTCCCTATCTTTCTATCTTCCTTCCTCTCTTTCTTTCTCTCTCTCTCTCGTTCTGTCTCGTCTTTCCTCTCCCCCCCCCCCCACGACCCCGTCTCTCTCATTCTCTCTCTTTTCTCCTCTCTCGTTTTCTTTCTTCCCCCCCTCTCTCTCTCTCTCTCTTGTCTCTCGTTCTTTCGCTTTTCACCTCTCCCCCTCTCTCTAGTTCTCTCTCTTCCTCCCTTCCCCCCTCTCTCTCTCTCGTTTTCTTTCTTCCTCTTTCTCTCTATCTCTCTTTGTGTCTCTTTCTCTCTCTTCCTCCTTCTCACCTCCTCTCTCTCTCTACCTCCCTCCCGCTCTCTCATTCTCTTTCCTCCTCTCCCTCTCGTTATGTATCTTTATGCCTATCCCCTCCTCTGTCTCGTTCTCTCTCTTCCTTCCTCTCTCTCTCTCTGTCTGTCTTTCTCCCTCTCGCTCCCTCTGTCACTCACTCATCCTCTGACATCAAAATTCCCGGTAATAATAAACACATAAACGCGTTTCTCTCTAGTACCTCCTGACCCTGACACTCCTTTCGTGTTTTCATTGACATCGGAATCTTCGCTATTCTGTACACGATACATACACAGTGTTTCTCTGTCTCTCTCTCTCTCTCTCTCTCTCTCTCTTTCTTTCTCACTGTCTGTCTCTCTGTCGCTCTCACTCTCTGTCTCTCTCTCTCTGTCTCTGTCACTCTCTGTCTCTGTCTCTGTCTCTCTGTCTCTCTCACTCTCTGTCTCTGTCTCTTTTTCACTCTGTCTCGCTTTCTGTCTCTGTCTCTCTCTCACTCTCTCTCTCTCTCACTCTCTCTCTCTGTCTCTGTCTCTCTCTCTTTCTCACTCTCTGTCTCTCTCACTCTCTGTCTCTGTCTCTTTCTCACTCTGTCTCGCTTTCTGTCTCTGTCTCTGTCCTCTCTCTCACTCTGTCTCTGTCTCTGTCTCTCTCTCTCACTCTCTGTCTCTGTCTCTCTCTCTTTCTCACTCTCTGTCTCTCTCACTCTCTGTCTCTGTCTCTTTCTTACTCTGTCTCGCTTTCTGTCTCTGTCTCTCTCTGTCTCAATCTTTATCTCTCTCTCTCTATCTCTCTCACTTTCTCTCTCTGTCTCTGTCTCTCTCTTTCTGTCTCACTCACTCATTCTCTCTTTCCCTTTCTCTCTCTGTCTCACTCTTTCTCTCTCTCTCTCTCTCACTCTCTCTTTTTCTCTATCTAACTCACTTTCTGTCTCTCTCACTCTCTGTCTCTGTCTCTTTCTCACTCTGTCTCGCTTTCTGTCTCTGTCTCTCTCTGTCTCAATCTTTATCTCTCTCTCTCTCTCTCTCTTTCTATCTCTCTCACTTTCTCTCTCTGTCTCTGTCTCTCTCTTTCTGTCTCACTCACTCATTCTCTCTTTCCCTTTCTCTCTCTGTCTCACTCTTTCTCTCTCTCTCTCTCTCACTCTCAGTCTCTCTTTTTCTCTATCTAACTCACTTTCTGTCTCTCTCACTCTCTGTCTCTGTCTCTTTCTCACTCTGTCTCGCTTTCTGTCTCTGTCTCTCTCTGTCTCAATCTTTATCTCTCTCTCTCTCTCTCTTTCTATCTCTCTCACTTTCTCTCTCTGTCTCTGTCTCTCTCTTTCTGTCTCACTCACTCATTCTCTCTTTCCCTTTCTCTCTCTGTCTCACTCTTTCTCTCTCTCTCTCTCTCACTCTCTCTTTTTCTCTATCTAACTCACTTTCTGTCTCTCTCACTCTCTGTCTCTGTCTCTTTCTCACTCTGTCTCGCTTTCTGTCTCTGTCTCTCTCTGTCTCAATCTTTATCTCTCTCTCTCTCTCTCTTTCTATCTCTCTCACTTTCTCTCTCTGTCTCTGTCTCTCTCTTTCTGTCTCACTCACTCATTCTCTCTTTCCCTTTCTCTCTCTGTCTCACTCTTTCTCTCTCTCTCTCTCTCACTCTCAGTCTCTCTTTTTCTCTATCTAACTCACTTTCTGTCTCTGTCTCTCTCTTTCTCTCTCTTTCACACACAGGTACAGACCTACTGATGCACACACACACACGATGCAAGCTAACAGACACACACACATAAACACATACCTACACCCACGCAAACAGGAACCTTGGGTATTCCAATCTTTCTCTGTCCGTCTGCCTTTCTCTCTGTATGTCTCTCTGCCTTTCTCTCTGTCTGTCTCTCTGTCCATCTGCCTTTCTCTCTGTCTGTCTCTGTCTGTATCTCTCTCTGTCTCTCTGTCTGCCTCTTTCTGTCTGTCTCTCTGCCTTTCTCTCTGTCTGTCTCTCTGTCCATCTGCCTTTCTCTCTGTCTGTCTCTCTGCCTTTCTCTCTGTCTGTCTCTCTGTCCATCTGCCTTTCTCTCTGTCTGTCTCTCTCTGTATCTCTCTCTGTCTCTCTGTCTGCCTCTCTCTGTCTGTCTCTCTGCCTTTCTCTCTGTCTGTCTCTCTGTCCGTCTGCCTTTCGCTCTGTCTGTCTCTCTGTCCGTCTGCCTTTCTCTCTGTCTCTCTGTCTGTCTCTCTGTCTTTTCTCTGTCTGTCTATCTGTCCATTTGCCTTTATCTCAATCTGTCTCTTTGTCTATCTCTCTGTCTGACTCTCTGTCCGTCTGCCTTTCTCTCTGCCTGTCTCTCTGTCTGTCTCTCTGCCTTTCTCTCTGTCCTCTCTCTCTTTCTGTTTGTCTCTCTGTCTGTCTCTCTGTCCATCTGTGTCAGTACAGGATTAGATAAGTCCTGTGTCAGTATAGGATTAGATAAGCCCTGTGTCAGTACAGGATTAGATAAGCCCTGTGTCAGTACAGGATTAGATAAGCCCTGTGTCAGTACAGGATTAGATAAACCCTGTGTCAGGATAGGATTAGATAAGTTCTGTGTCAGTACAGGATTAGATAAGCTCTGTGTCAGTACAGGATTAGATAAGCCCTGTGTCAGTACAGGATTAGATAAGCCCTGTGTCAGTACAGGATTAGATAAGCCCTGTGTCAGTACAGGATTAGATAAGCCCTGTGTCATTACAGGATTAGATAAACTCTGTGTGAGTACAGGATTAGATAAGCTCTGTGTCATTACAGGATTAGATAAGCCCTGTGTCAGTACAGGATTAGATAAGCCCTGTGTCAGTACAGGATTAGATAAGTCCTGTGTCAGTACAGGATTAGATAAACCCTGTGTCAGTACAGGATTAGATAAGCCCTGTGTCAGTGCAGGATTAGATAAGCCCCGTGTCAGTATAGGATTAGATAAACCCTGTGTCAGTACAGGATTAGATAAGCCCTGTGTCAGTATAGGATTAGATAAGCCCTGTGTCAGTACAGGATTAGATAAGCCCTGTGTCAGTATAGGATTAGATAAGCCTTGTGTCAGTACAGGATTAGATAAACTCTGTTTGAGTATAGGATTAGATAAGCTCTGTGTCAGTACAGGATTAGCTAAGCCCTGTGTCAGTATAGGATTAGATAAGCCCTGTGTCGGTACAGGGTTAGATAAGCCCTGTGTCAGTATAAGATTAGATAAGCACTGTGTCAGTATAGGGTTAGATAAGCCCTGTGTCAGTATAGGATTAGATAAGCCCTGTGTCAGTACAGGATTAGATAAGCCCTGTGTCAGTACAGGATTAGATAAGCCCTGTGTCAGTACAGGATTAGATAAGCCCTGTGTCAGTACAGGATTAGATAAGCCCTGTGTCAGTACAGGATTAGATAAGCCCTGTGTCAGTACAGGATTAGATAAGCCCTGTGTCAGTACAGGATTAGATAAGCCCTGTGTCAGTACAGGATTAGATAAACCCTGTGTCAGGATAGGATTAGATAAGTTCTGTGTCAGTATAGGATTAGATAAGCTCTGTGTCAGTACAGGATTAGATAAGCCCTGTGTCAGTAAAGGATTAGATAAGCCCTGTGTCAGTACAGGATTAGATAAGCCCTTTGTCAGTACAGGATTAGATAAACCCTGTGTCAGTACAGGATTAGATAAGCCCCGTGTCAGTATAGGATTAGATAAACCCTGTGTCAGTGCAGGATTAGATAAGCCCTGTGTCAGTATAGGATTAGATAAGCCCTGTGTCAGTACAGGATTAGATAAGCCCTGTGTCAGTATAGGAATAGATAAGCCCTGTGTCAGTACAGGATTAGATAAACTCTGTGTGAGTGTAGGATTAGATAAGCCCTGTGTCAGTATAGGATTAGTTAAGCCCTGTGTCAGTATAGGATTAGATAAACCCTGTGTCAGTATAGGATTAGATAAGCCCTGTGTCAGTACAGGATTAGATAAGCCCTGTGTCAGTATAGGATTAGATAAGCCCTGTGTCGGTACAGGATTAGATAAACCCTGTGTCAGTATAGGATTAGATAAGCCCTGTGTCAGTACAGGATTAGATAAGCCCTGTGTCTCTATAGGATTAGATAAGCCCTGTGTCAGTACAGGATTAGATAAACCCTGTGTCAGTATAGGATTAGATAAGCCCTGTGTCGGTACAGGATTAGATCAGCCCTGTGTCGGTATAGGATTAGATAAGCCCTGTGTCGGTATAGGATTAGATAAGCCCTGTGTCAGTACAGGATTAGATAAGCCCTGTGTCAGTACAGGATTAGATAAGCCCTGTGTCAGTATAGGAATAGATAAGCCCTGTGTCAGTACAGGATTAGATAAGCCCTGTGTCAGTACAGGATTAGATAAGCCCTGTGTCAGTACAGGATTAGATAAGCCCTGTGTCAGTACAGGATTAGATAAGCCCTGTGTCAGTACAGGATTAGATAAGCCCTGTGTCAGTACAGGATTAGATAAGCCCTGTGTCAGTACAGGATTAGATAAGCCCTGTGTCAGTACAGGATTAGATAAGCCCTGTGTCAGTACAGGATTAGATAAGCCCTGTGTCAGTATAGGATTAGATAAGCCCTGTGTCAGTACAGGATTAGATAAGCCCTGTGTCAGTACAGGATTAGATAAGCCCTGTGTCAGTACAGGATTAGATAAGCCCTGTGTCAGTACAGGATTAGATAAGCCCTGTGTCAGTATAGGATTAGATAAGCCCTGTGTCGGTACAGGATTAGATAAGCCCTGTGTCGGTACAGGACTGGATAAGCCCTGTGTCAGTACAGGATTAGATAAGCCCTGTGTCAGTACAGGATTAGATAAGCCCTGTGTCAGTACAGGATTAGATAAGCCCTGTGTCAGTACAGGATTAGATAAGCCCTGTGTCAGTACAGGATTAGATAAGCCCTGTGTCGGTACAGGATTAGATAAGCCCTGTGTCAGTACAGGATTAGATAAGCCCTGTGTCAGTACAGGATTAGATAAGCCCTGTTTCAGTAAAGGATTAGATAAGCCCTGTGTCAGTACAGGATTAGATAAGCCCTGTGTCGGTACAGGATTAGATAACAGTCCCCCTTCCCCCACTTCCCTGGGATGGTTATCCCCGTTGGCCATATCACCTGAGGTGGGTGTCGACGTAAAAACTGAATGAAATTAATCAATCGATTTGCATATGTGCAAATTCATGTAGGCAGAATGGATGCGATTGCTCAACCTCTGCGCCCAACAGGTATCATCATCATAATAATAATAATAATAATAATAATGAAGCATTTGTATAGCGCACTCCTCCAACAAGATGCCAGAGCTCTGTGCACTTAACAGACGTTATCATAAGCAGCAATCCATGATAGACAAGCAACAGTGATGTACAAATCAAGTCAAAATTAAAAATAGTGATAGATAACACATTGGTAACTTGTTATAAAAAAAACCTAAGCAACATTAAGTTAAGGATAAAGGATCACACACACACACATACATACACACACACACACACACACACACACACACACACGCGCGCGCGCGCGCGCGCGCATAGACACAGACACACATAACACGCACTGATTCAATCACTCACTCACTCACATACACACATACAAACCTGAACACAGATATACATACACAAGAGATTAATTATACAATCATTACTAAATAACATGTCACTTAATAAACAACACGAAGCAGCACACGAGACAGCCAAATAAGCTAGACATTAAAGGGTAGGCCAGAAGAATTTAAAGGTTATAGTATTTCTTGAAAAGGTGAGTTTTCAGAGCTTTTTTGAAAGACGGAGTTGATGAGATTTCTCTAATTTCACGTGGAAGGGAATTCCATGTTTTGGGGGCTGCAAAGGAGAAAGAACGTTGTCCAAAGGTAGCAGTTCTGACATGAGGAACGTTAAGTATTTTTGAATCAGAAGAGGAACGAAGTTGACGTGATGGTGTGTATACAGAGAGAAGGTTTGAGAGGTAGAGAGGTGCAGTTCCAGAGAAAAAGGAATGGCAGAGAGTTGAAAGTTTGTAATCAATCCTTGCTTGGATAGGAAGCCAATGCAGATTTTTGAGGAGAGGTTGTACATGATCATATTTGGATGCCTTCAGTACCATTCTTGCAGCAGAATTCTGAACTTTCTGAAGCTTATCAAGATAATGTTTGGAGCAGCCTGATAGAATTGAATTACAGTAATCTAATTTTGACAAGACAAGGGCAGATACCAGAGTTTTTTTGGTATTAGCTGAGGTGAGATGACGAATTGAACTAATGCGACGTAGTTCAAGATAGGCTGAACGGCACACATGTTTAATGTGTAAGTCGACACTCATGTTCTCTGTCATTTGAAAGCCAAGATTACGAGCAGATGGAGAAAAGGTGACATCATTGCCACAAACTGATATGGACTTAGGCTGCTGATGAGAAGGATGTTTTGATGATGAATGAAGAAATAATGCTTCAGTTTTGTCATCATTGAGTTTGAGTTTATTTTGAAGCATCCAGGATTTGATGTCAAGAATACATTTTTCTAAGGAAGATACTGATGGTGACATGTTGGTTGGAGGAGCAGAGACATACAGCTGAGTGTCGTCGGCAAATGATTGGGAATTGATTGAGTGAGACTTAATCAGGTCTGCAAGAGGTTTTGTATAGAGGATGAAAAGAACAGGTCCAAGCACAGATCCTTGTGGAACACCACAAGTTAAATCTTTGTATCCAGAACAGCAGTCTTTGATGGAAACAGATTGTGTTCGGTGAGACAGATAGGATGTGAACCATTTTAGCACTGTACCAGAGATGCCAAAAGCAAACTGGAGTCTCTTTAGGAGGACATGATGGTCAATGGTATCAAAAGCAGCTGAGAGATCTAGCAGTGTCAAGACAGAAACGTTTCGAGAGTCAAGGCTAAGAAGTATATCATTTGTCACTTTAAGAAGAGCAGTTTCAGTGCTGTGATGGGGTCGATATGCCGACTGAGATGGACTGATGAGTTTATGTTCATTTAGATAAGCGAGAAGCTGTTTAAGTACGATCTTTTCCATGACTTTTGACAAGAATGAGAGATTTGAAACTGGGCGATAATTTTTTAGCGTGTTGGGGTCAAGTGTGGCTTTCTTCGTCGTCGTAGTCATCGTCGTCATCGTCATCATCGTCGTCGTCATCGTCTTCATCATCGTCGTCTTCATCATCATCATTATTACCATCGTCGTCATCATCATCATCCTCTTCGTCATCATCGTCATCTTAATCATCATTATCGTCATCACTATCGTTGTCGTCATCATCGTCATCGTCATCGTCATCGTCATCATCATGCGCCCTGCCGCATGGCGTTGGTGATCACGGCCCTCCATAAACATCTATCCCTTGTCGTTGCAAGTATATCTCCCACCCTCTCTGTCTTCATCCACTCGAAAAATTGACATTTTCTCACCGGGTCTTCCGAGAACTCTTTTCACCCTCTAGCTTTCTTGTTGTGACTAGGTGCTCTAATTTCTCTTGCCTTATAAAATGTCCTACAAGACAGTGTTGTGTGTCTTTTCCTAGTCTTCTTCATGAATGTTCTTGTTTGTGTTTGCTTCTTTCAAGACTCACGACTATAGCCTTGTGAAAACAATTCCTACCTTTCTGTGGTCCTTGAAACCCTGCCGTCATGTTTATACTAGTTTCACTGAGTTTGGAGTTGTGTTGGAGGTGTATTGGAGGTGTGTTGGAGGTGTATTGGAGGTGTGTTGGAGGTGTGTTGGAGGTGTTTTGGAGGTGTGTTGGAGGTGTATTGGAGGTATGTTGGAGGTGTGTTGGAGGTGTATTGGAGGTGTGTTGGATGTGTGTTAAAGGTGTGTTGGAGGTGTGTTGGAGGTATGTTGGAGGTGTGTTGGAGGTGTTGGAGGTGTGTTGGAGGTATGTTGGAGGTGTATTGGAGGTGTGTTGGAGGTGTTTTGGAGGTGTGTTGGAGGTGTGTTGGAGGTGTGTTGAAGGTGTGTTGGAGGTGTGTTGGAGGTGTGTTGGAGGTGTGTTGGAGGTGTGTTGGAGGTGTGTTGGAGGTGTATTGGAGATGTGTTGGAGTGTGTTGTTTGAGAGGTGTGTTGGAGGTGTGTTGGAGGTTGTTGGAGGTGTGTTGGAGGTGTATTGGAGGTGTGTTGGAGGTGTGTTGGAGATGTTTGGAGGTGTGTTGGAGTGTGTTGAGTGTGTTGGAGGTGTTTGGAGGTGTGTTGGAGGTGTGTGAGTGTTGGAGGTGTGATTGGAGTGTGTGATGTTGGAGGTGTATTGGAGGTTGTGTTGGAGGTGTATTGGAGTGTGTTGGAGGTGTGTTGGAGTTTGGAGATGTGTTTGGAGGTGTGTTGGAGGTGTGTTGGAGGTGTGTTGGAGGTGTGTTGGAGGTGTATTGGTGTTGGAGGTGTGTTGGAGGTTGTGTTGGAGGTGTGTTGGAGGTGTGTTGAGGTGTGTTGGAGGTGTGTTGGAGGTTGTGTTTGGAGGTGTGTTGGAGGTGTGTTGGAGGTGTGTTGGAGGTGTGTTGGAGGTGTGTTGGAGGTGTGTTGGAGGTGTGTTGGAAGGTTGTGTTGGAGGTGTGTTGGAGGTGTGTTGGAGGTGTGTTGAGGTGGTGAGTGTGTTGGAGGTGTGTGGAGGTTGTGTTGGAGGTGTGTTGGAGGTGTGTTGGAGGTGTGTTGGAGGGTGTTGTGTTGGAGGTGTGTTGGAGGTGTTTGGAGGTGTGTGGAGGTGTGTTGGAGGTGTGTTGGAGGTGTGTTGGAGGTGTGTTGAGGTGTTGGAGGTGTTGGTGTTGAAGGTGTGTTGGAGGTGTGTTGGAGGTATGTTGGAGGTGTTTTGGAGGTGTGTTGGAGGTGTGTTGGAGGTGTTTTGGAGGTGTGTTTGAAGGTGTGTTGGAGGTGTGTTGGAGGTGTGTTGGAGGTGTGTTGGAGGGCAGTGACCCAGGAACAGTGCTGAGTATAGAGCACAAAAAACGATGCAAACTAAACAAGCAAACCGCCCTTTTTTTTTTTTTTTACCTTCTAATTTTACAAAGTCTAGTGTTTTGGACAGACTACAAGAGCCAGTGAACATCCGTCTTTTTATATTTTCTTCTCTCTCTCTCTGTATCCCCCCTCTCTCTCACACATACACACTCTCTCTTTCTCTCTCTCTTTGTCTCTCTTTCTCTGTCTGTCTCTATTTCTCTCTCTCTCACTCTCTGTCTCCGTCTCTCTCTCTCTCTCTCTAACACACACACTCCTCTCTCACTCTCTCTGTCTCTGTCTCTATCTCTCCCTCTCACTCATTGTCTCCGTGTCTCTCTCTCTCTCTCACTCCCTCTGTCTCTTTCTTTCTCTCTCTCTTTTGTTCTCTCTGTCTTTCTCCCTCTCTGTTTCTTTCTCTGTCTCTCTCTCCCTCTCTCTCTCTCTCTCTCGCTCCACTCTCTCTGTTCCCCCTCTCTCTCGCTCTCTATCTCTCTCTCCCTCTCTCTCTCTCCTTCTTTCTCTCTCTTCCCCTCATGTTCTTTCCCTCTCTCTCCTTCTCTCGTTCTCTCTCCCTCTCTTTCTATCTCTCGCTCTCTCAACCCTCTCTCTCTCTCTCTCTCCTCCCTTCTCTCTCTCTCTTTCTCTCTCTCTTGGATCATCGCAATTCTGGAAATTTCCTTTGTAGTCATCTTGTGTTATTGTTTTGGTCCTATATCCCACCATAATGACCACAGAAGCGGACACAGCTTTTACATTGTCATAATGACGACGACAAGGTTGATACGTATAATGTGGAGTTCCATCTAGGATTGAGCCTGCGTGACAGGGCTTTATCCGCGCTTACTATCATAATATATCCTGGCATCCACCAGGCCCGAGAGATGCAGACACATGCGGTGTTGGACAGAAGATTTGAGTAAACACCCTCAAGGACGCATCCGTGAAATGGATAAGACTCAGCTGTGTGGTCCCAGTCTTCCCAATGAGCCTATAGCGTGCTCAACTTTGGGAGCCGGTTGGAGCCAAAAAATCCCACAAATGATTTTTTTTTTAAAAGATTGATGGAGATTTGAACCCACGATCTTCCGGTCGGTGGTTCATTGCACTAACCACAACACCACTGATTACTAGTACAAATCCTACATGACAGATGCACAGGAAACGGAAGTACTGTGG
Source organism: Monoplex corrugatus (assembly GCA_030674185.1). NCBI lineage: Eukaryota > Metazoa > Mollusca > Gastropoda > Littorinimorpha > Ranellidae > Monoplex > Monoplex corrugatus. The sequence goes on from JAPXFY010000017.1 coordinate 75,675,904, forward strand.
TCTGTTCCGGTTATGATGTTTGAGGCGGATGTTTACAGGGGGAACAAGGAAATCAAAGGATATCCGGTTGTCCTCTGACAGAATACTGTGTAAATCTTAACGTCAGCGCAAGCTGTACAATGTCAGAAAGTTACTTATCGTTACTCTTGTTTAAATACTGTTTAGAGCCATGTCAGGGCTATAACTGCTTCAAAACATACAAAACTTCAACAGGAAAAAAACCAAAGAAAAGACAATTAAGTACATAAATTATATCAATGCATTCGCGCACATAATCTAAGGACATGCCACCTGCGTTGACAACTCCGTCCAATTTATCGCACAGGGGATTTAAAAAACATATCTGAATACAAATTTAAGCATACCTAAGGACACCAAAACTAATATATAAACGGGCATAAATTACCTAAAACTGCTTTAGCACATCTCACCTCCCTAGAGCCAAAAATGCACTTAACACATGTACCCAATTATCAATCCTAAGAAAAAGTATGTAAGACTTTATCAAACACACAGAGGTGAATGGACCAGTAAGGCAGAAAATGATACGACAGAAAGCAAAGGAGCAAGGCAGAAACAAAGAGAGTGACAGAAAAGAGGAAATTTCTAGCACAGAATGTCCAGAAGGTGGGGATACTGTTTATACTGAAAGAGCCTCCGGCATGCCTACGGGAAATTGTCAGAAAGGAGAACGTCCAGGAGAGAGTGACCACGGCACAGGAAAGCCTCAAGGTCAGAGACATGATTGGTCACACATAAACACCAGGCAGGGACTGGGGTCAACAAAAACAAAATGGTGGTCAAATGCAAAAAGAAAACCAATCGGTAAAAGGGGAAGAACCAAACCAAAACCAAAAACAAAACCAAAGCAAGCAAGCAAGCAAGCAAGCAAGCAAGCAACAACCAACCAACAACCAACTAACCAACTAAACCAACCAACCAACAATCAACCAACCAACCAACCAACCAACCAACCAACCAACCAACCAACAACCAACCAACCAACCAACCAAAAACAGTCGCCGTCGTGTAGTGGTTATCGCAACGGACTACAGATTGGAAGGTTGTGGGTTCGAATCTCTATCGGTAATTTCAAAATCACTGTGGGATTTTTCGGCTCTAACCGGCTCCTACCCAGAGTTGAGCATGCTATGGGCTCATTGGGAAGACTGGGACCACACAGTCAAGTCTCATTCATTTCACGGATGCGACATTGATGGTGTTTCTAACATCTTCTGACCAACACCGCAGGTGTCTGTGTCTCTCGGGCCTGGTTGATTCCAGGATATATTACGATAATAAGCGTAGAAACAGCCCTGTCTGGCAGTCTCAATCCTAGATGGAAATCTCTAGCATCATGATTATCATCCTCATCGACATCATTATCGCATTTGAAAAAGCTGTGCCAGCTTCTGTGGCTATTAAAATGGCGTAGAAAATGGGACGGAAAAAAGGTGTGCGCAAGACCTCCCTAAGTGCGATGATCCTAAAAAATTATAATAAAAAAATTCAAGATGGAGCTTCGTTCTATCGTATTCCCCATCCTCATCGTCGTATCATCATCACACAGTGAAAACCGTGTCACTTCTGTGATCATTAAGGTGGCGTAGTAAATAGGACAAAATCAATAGTAATAATAATAATAATAATGATAATAATGATAATAATAATAATGATAATATTAATATAATAATAATAATAATGATGATGATGATAATAATGATAATAATAATAATAACAATAATAATAATGATAATAATGTAATAAAAATGATATGATAATAATAATAATAATAATAATATATGATAATGATAATAATAATAACAATAACAATAACAATAAAATAATATAATAATAATGATAACAATAACAATAATAATAATAATAATAACACTGCCGAAGTGCAGTGATCCTTAGAAGAAGGGCAAAAGGAAAATCAAAGAGAGGCGTTGTAACACAACAAATGAAGAAAGATAAGGAAGACAAAAGAACCCAGAACACATACCAGATCAGCCAACAGGGGCAATGGACAACATGGTAAAAACACATACCAGCATGGGTCAACAGGGGCAATGGACAACATGGTAAAAACACATACCAGTATCAGCCAACGGGGCAATGGACAACATGGTAAAAACACATACCAGCATGGTCAACAGGGGCAATGGACAACATGGTAAAAAACACATACCAGCATCAGCAACAGGGGCAATGGACAACATGGTAAAACAATACACAGCATGAGCAACAGGGGCAATGGACAACATGGTAAAACACATACCAGCATGCAACAGGGGCAATGGACAACATGGTAAAAACACATACCAGCATCAGCCAATCAGGGCAATGGACAACATGGTAAAAACACATACCAGCATAGCCAACAGGGGCAATGGACAACATGGTAAAAACATTACCAGCATCAGTCAACAGGGACAATGGACAAATGGTAAAAACACATACCAACATGGGTCAAAGGGGCAATGACAACAGGTAAAAACACATACCACATGGGCAACAGGGGCAATGGACAACATGGTAAAAACACATACCAGCATCAGTCAACAGGGCAAATGGACAACATGGTAAAAACACATACCAATCAGCCAACAGGGGCAATGGACAACATGGTAAAAACACATACCAGCATGAGCAACAGGGGCAATGGACAACATGGTAAAAACACATACCAGCATGGGTCAACAGGGGCAATGGACAACATGGTAAAAAACACATACCAGCATCAGTCAACAGGGGCAATGGACAACATGGTAAAAACACATACCAGCATAGTCAACAGGGACAATGGACAACATGGTAAAAACACATACCAGCATCAGCCAACAGGGGCAATGGACAACATGGTAAAAACACATACCAGCATCAGCCAATAGGGGCAATGGACAACATGGTAAAAACACATACCACATGGGCAACAGGGGCAATGGACAACATGGTAAAAACATACCAGCATCAGCCAACAGGGGCAATGGACATGGTAAAAACACATACCAGCATCAGCCAACAGGGGCAATGGACCATGGTAAAAACATACCAGCATAGCCAACAGGGGCAATGGACTGTAAAAACACATACCAGATCAGCCAACAGGGGCAATGGACATGGTAAAAACACATACTCAGCATCAGCCAACAGGCAATGGACAAATGGTAAAAACACATACTAGCATCAGCCAACAGGTGCAATGGACATGGTAAAAACACATACCAGCATCAGCCAACAGGGGCAATGGACTTGGTAAAAATACATACCAGTATCAGCCAACAGGGGCAATGGACAACATAGTAAAAACACATACCAGCATCAGCCAACAAGACAACATGGTAAAAACACATACCAGCATCAGCCAACAAGACAACATGGTAAAAACACATACCAGCATGGCCAACAGGGGCAATGGACAACATGGTGAAAACATATACCAGCATCAGCCAACAGGGACAATGGACAACATGGTAAAAACACAATACCAGCATGGCCAACAGGGGCAATGGACAACATGGTAAAAACACATACCAGCATGAGTCAACAGGGCAATTGACAACATGGTAAAAACACAAACCAGCATCAGCCAACAGGGGCAATGGACAACATGGTAAAAACATACCAGCATCAGCCAACAGGGACAATGGACAACATGGTAAAAACACATACCAGCATGGCCAACAGGGGCAATGGACAACATGGTAAAAAACACATACCAGCATGAGTCAACAGGGCAATGACAACATGGTAAAAACACATACCAGCATGGCCAACAGGGGCAATGGACAACATGGTAAAACATATACCAGCATAGCCAAGAAGACAACATGGTAAAAACACATACCAGCATCAGCCAACAGGGGCAATAGACATGGTAAAAACACATACCAGCATCAGCCAACAGGGACAATGGACAACATGGTAAAAACACATACCAGCATGGGCCAACAGGGGCAATGGACAACATGGTAAAAACACATACCAGCATGAGTCAACAGGGGCAATTGACAACATGGTAAAAAACACATACCAGCATCAGTCAACAGGGACAATGGACAACATGGTACAACACATACAGCATCAGTCAACAGAGGCAATGGATAACATGGTAAAACACATACCAGCATCAGGTAACAGGGACAATGGACAACATGGTAAAAACACATACCAGCATCATACCAGCATGGCCAACAGGGCAATGGACAACATGGTAAAAACACATACCAGCATGAGTCAACAGGGGCAATTGACAACATGGTAAAAACACAAACCAGCATCAGCCAACAGGGGCAATGGACAACATGGTAAAAACATATACCAGCATCAGCCAACAGGGACAATGGACAACATGGTAAAAACACATACCAGCATGGCCAACAGGGGCAATGGACAACATGGTAAAAACACATACCAGCATGAGTCAACAGGGGCAATTGACAACATGGTAAAAACACATACCAGCATGGCCAACAGGGGCAATGGACAACATGGTAAAACATATACCAGCATTAGCCAAGAAGACAACATGGTAAAAACACATACCAGCATCAGCCAACAGGGGCAATAGACATGGTAAAAACACATACCAGCATCAGCCAACAGGGACAATGGACAACATGGTAAAAACACATACCAGCATGGGCCAACAGGGGCAATGGACAACATGGTAAAAACACATACCAGCATGAGTCAACAGGGGCAATTGACAACATGGTAAAAACACATACCAGCATCAGGTAACAGGGACAATGGACAACATGGTAAAAACACATACCAGCTTTGGCCAACAGGGCAATGGAAAACATGGTAAAACCACATACCAGCATTGGCCAACAGGGGCAATGGAAAACATGGTAAAAACACATACCAGCATGGGCCAACAGGGGCAATGAACAACATGGTAAAAACACATACCAGCTTCAGCCAACAGGGGCAATGGACAACATGGTAAAAACACATACCAGCATCAGTCAACAGGGGCAATGGACAACATGGTAAAAACACATACCAGCATCAGCCAACAGGGGCAATGGACAACATGGTAAAAACACATACCAGCATGGGCCAACAGGGGCAATGGACAACATGGTAAAAACACATACCAGATAGCAACAGGCAATGATGGTAAACAATACAGATGCACAGGGCAATGACAACATGGTAAAAACACATACCAGCATCAGCCAACAGGGGCAATGGACAACATGGTAAAAACACATACCAGCAGGGGCAAAAACATGGGAGCAAAGGGAACAACATGGTAAAAACACATACCAGCATGGCCAACAGGGGCAATGGACAACATGGTAAAAACACATACCAGCATGCCAACAGGGGCAATGGACAACATGGTAAAAACACATACCAGCATGGCCAACAGGGGCAATGGACAACATGGTAAAAAACACATACCAGCATGCAACAGGGGCAATGGACAACATGGTAAAAACACATACCAGCATCGTCAACAGGGGCAATGGACAACATGGTAAAACACATACCAGCATGTCAACAGGGGCAATGGACAACATGGTAAAAACACATACCAGATCAGCCAACAGGGCAATGGACAACATGGTAAAAACACATACCAGCATTTAACAGGGCAATGGACAACATGGTAAAAACTACATACAAGCATCAGTCACAACAGGGGCAATGGACAACATGGTAAAAACACATACCAGCATCAGCCAACAGGGGCAATGGACAACATGGTAAAAACACATACCAGCATCAGCCAACAGGGGCAATGGACAACATGGTAAAAACACATACCAGCATGGCAACAGGGGCAATGACAACATGGTAAAAACACATACCAGCATGGGCCAACAGGGGCAATGGACAACATGGTAAAAACACATACCACATGCCAACAGGGCAATGGACAACATGGTAAAACACTACCAGCTCGCCAACAGGGCAATGGACAACATGGTAAAAACACATACCACATGGCTCAACAGGGCAATGGACAACATGGTAAAACACATACCAGCATCGTCAACAGGGCAATGACAACATGGTAAAAACCATCCAGTCACGCTGGAACAACAGGGCAATGGATAACATGGTCACAAATCTGATTAACAGCAGCGGCACAGTTTGACAACATGGAAAATCACGTACCAGCATCGTGCCAATCTACGCAGGGCAAAAACATGTGTAAACACGTCCTGAGCTCATGCGAAGTAGCCAACCAGGGATACAGTGGAGGCACAACCGGTATTAAAGAGATGCACAAGTATCACATGCAATGGAAAATCCAGCTACCAAAACTCATGAAACCCTACCGGCAGAGGCAGCAAACTGGAACCTGGTAAAAACCACATCGGACAGTGGAGCAACAGTGCTAAGTGACAAGGAGTGGTAAAATCACATACCAGAATCATGTCAAACGGGCAGAAGGACAACAATGGCTAAAAACCATACAGCATGGAGCAAGCAGAGCATGCGACAACATGGAAAACAATAACACAGCAAATCGTCCAAGGAAACAACATGGTAAAACAATACAGCTAGCACAGAGCAACGACAACAGTAAAACAAACACACTCGCCAAAGGTGCATGAGACACAAGTAAACTCCAATTGAACATGTTTTGATGATTCTGATCGAGCTCACTGTACCGTATGAAAGTAAAGTGGAGGAAGCCCAAATCTACAAGACTGAAAAGTACGCCAGTCTGGTCTGCAGCTTGAGGACATCTGGCTTTCTGTCCTCAAGACAGAGGTTAGAGCAAGGGGGTTGATAGGCACATCAGCCTATGACTTGATGAGGCAGCTCTGGATTTCTGGTAAGAAGAGGACCAGAGCCCTAAAGGCAATAGCAGAAGCAGCCGGCAAGTTACAGTGGGAATTGGTCGAGGAGGAACAAAAAAGAATTCCACAAGACTTAAAATTTCGATACATATGTATATATATAAATATATATATATATATATATATATATATATATATATATATATATATATATATATTGTGTGTGTGTGTGTGTGTGTGTGTGTGTGTGTGTGTGTGTATGTGTAATGTATATATGTATATATATTCATCTTCATGTGCCCTGCTGCATGACGTTGGCGATCATGGCCCTCCATACGAATCTGTCCCTTGTCACTGCAAGTACCTCTTCCATCCTGTCCATCCTCAGCCACCCTGCAAGTCCATCCAATATTTTCTCCCTGGGTCTATTTGGTGTTCTCTTTCCCTCCAGCTTTCCTGTTGTGACCAGGTGCTCCATTTTCCCTTTTCTCATAAAATGCCCTATAAATTTTATGTCTTTTACTAATCTTCTTTATTAATGTTCTTCTTGTTTCTGCCTCCTCCAAGACTGTCTCGATTGTTTTATTCGCTGTCCATGGAACTCTCAACATCTTTTCAGAAACCACATTCCAGTTGCCTCAATGTTGCTATATATAAAGCAGGTATAAAATATTGGACGCATTTGCAAGGTGGCTGAGGACGGAGAGGATGGGAGATGTACTTGCAGCGACAAGGAACAGATTCGTATGGAGGGCCATGATCACCAACGCCACGCAGCAGGGCACGTGATGATGATGGTACAGCAGGAGTCCGATGGGTAAGTGGTTAAGACATCCGTCACACAACGATGACTTAACC
>JAPXFY010000017.1:75688631-75696231 GCA_030674185.1 Monoplex corrugatus
AACAACAAAGATAGACAGACAGACAGACAGACAAACAGATAGATAGATAGATAGATAGATAGATAGACAGATAGATAGATATGATAGATAGACAGATAGATAGATAGATAGATAGATAGATAGATAGATAGATAGACAGACAAATAAATAAAGAATAATGATAATAATAAGAAGAAGAAAGAGAAGAAGAAGAAGTAGAAGAAGAAGAATATAATGATGATTTTGATGATGATGATGATGACGATGATGAAAACAATAACAACAACAACAACAACAACAATGAAAGAACAAACAAACAAAATGTTACCTTCAACAGGAGGTAGGGCCACATTTAAAACGAAAATCCACAGGAATTCAATCATAACAAAACGAAGCGCCATCTTTTCGACAAGGCGTCCTCTCAGTCAGTCAGCGCCATGTCTAGCTCTGGTCTGTTCAGGAAGTTAATCCCAAGTCCTTAATGAGATGTCAAAAATCCCAGCCGTGTACAACCAGTGGCTGTGCGCGTGTGTCCCCAAATTAAACTGATGCCTTTGTGGACTGTTTTATCTGGTTGCTGTCACTAACCGGAAAATAACAACAACAACGATGATGATAATGATGATGATGATAATGATGATCTAATCTTTTCCCGGGGCCAGAACCACGAGGGCGGCGCCCATCCCCTCTCCCTCGATTCAAATTCATATTCATATTCACATTTCTTTTTACGTAGATTTCAGAAAGGAAAGAAGGCTAATTGGTCTTGAGGGATGGGACCTGGGAAATCAACCTATCTCTCCAAAGATTTATACCAAGGCAGCCGGGCGAATGCCCTGCTCTTCACGATTTCCAAATGCGATGGGATCTTTAACGTGCGCAGCCAGAAGGCACATGGGTCTGACTCTTTTTTGTCCTCTTCCGAAACTAGACCTTCAATTCAATTTTCCGGTCAAACTGAGGAGAAAAGTCGAGGCGTCTACGGGGAGCGAACCCTAGACCCTCGAGTTTGGTTATTGGCAAGTGATCGTGTGAACCATTCTGCCACTCTTCTCCATGCAGCTGTGAACAGGATCCTGAACCTGTTCAGGGTTGGGGGAAGGTAAATCAGTGAAGGAGAGGAGACGGGCATCGCGTTCATCATGCTGGCACATTGAAAAAATGGAGGTGTCTTCCATCTCAGCCCCTCCCTTAAGATCTCAAGGATACAGGACAACATTTACTACCACGTTTACCAGCTAAAGCTGCCGTGACCAGTTAATGTCTGTCTAATTCATTCGCACCCAGCCTCAGACGTTCTGCCTTCTACGACTGTATGCCAAGTCATCAGTGCAATCTGTGCATAAACATTATATGATTATATTATTATGTCGAGGGGTCCCTGCTAGAAGGTACTATCGTTCTTGTGGTAGGTTTTGAGAAAATGGCATTTGAAAGTTAGGTACCTGAAGAAGAAATATTTAACAAAGTTCCACGAAGCTGATAGCGTGAGTATGTGTTTACTTTCCATATATCTAATAGAAAAAAATGAAATGAAGTCCAGGGCTGTTGCCGATTTTATGCAAAAACGCATTATTTTTGTTGTTGGTGGTGTTAGTTGGTACGCTGGCGCTCATTCACAACCCTTCTTTTCTGCCCTCAGTCGCGTGATGGAAAGTGCTATTAGTATTACTGAACAGAACCAATAAGCAGGCAGGTGCCAGTGGTGTCCATCGCACCTGCAGGATGCTGATTGGGGTTGGGCGCGCTTAGCACCCTGTGGCAGGAAGGAAAGGAGTTTGATAAGTAAAATGTCTGCTGTGACATGCTAGTGTGTGGTTAGTACTATGTAGTGGGAGAGGACATGAAAAGGAGAGAGGCACAGCTGGTGTCTGTGTGTGTCATAACTTCTTAGTACTCTCTGGCTGCTAGCATCCTGAGGAATGTAACTGAGTGCAAAAGTGTTACTGATAAGGAAGTATGATGTGGCAGAAAATTACTACAGTTCAGTGAACATGTAAACAAATGTATGCGTGCGTGTGTTTGTGTGTTTGCATGTATGTGTGCACGCGTATGCGTGCATGCATGTGAGTGAAAAAGAAAAAAAAGCGAAAACAAAAGCATAAAAACAATCGAATGTTAAATAGCATGACAGTAATGTGATTTCAATTCAGTTACTTCACATATGAAATTACGAATCTTATATATGCTATGATCATATCAAAATGGACGTTAACCATGCATTATGCCATTTTATTTACGAAATGACAAATATTACTAACAGATGTTAATATAATCATATCAAAATGGACAGTTTAATGATACATGTATTCAAATACATATTCATTGTCGAAATTGTTAAATGACAGTGTCTGCAGCAACCCACTTAACAGATGTGTATACATTTGTAAGCATAAATGGGATAAGTAGAATAAAGCACAAATGATATACGTAACACATTTATCATGGACATTAGCATACACGTAATGAGTTACTTAAGTCTAAACGTTTGACTGACAGTGGACCTGTCAGGCTGTTTGCCAAATCATTCCAACATATTGTCTCTTTGATATGAGGTCTGGCAATAGGTCATTTGCTGATGAAGATACTGGAAGGACATGGTAGAAGATATGTTAGGCTTTTGGGATGACACCAGGTGCACACAGTGACAAGAGGTTCCTCTTCTTGGCTTCCAATACTGGGAGTTTGTCCTTATATCATAGTCTTGGCAGTACGTTAAGAAGTTCTTGACATTCCCTTCTTGATGTGCCCATCAGTCGGAGCACCCTCAAGCAATCATCATCTAGGTTGTTTTTTAAGTGCTTGATGCTATGGTAAAAAGGAGTTTGTGGGATGGTTGTGTGGGGTTGCCTTTCTGTATGGAGATATCACACAACGACGAGAAAGGAGAGAGACGAGTAGAAAAGCACTAAGTACTCCAGCAATAAGTTTCAAAAGCAGTCCACACATAGCATTACAATTCAGTAGTTTCTTTAATTAAACATATTCAACTGAAAGCATAATCATTCATCCTCTTATTCTTATTTGCCTACGTCCTAAAGCAATCCTACTGCTTTGCCTATCAGCTCTAAAACCTACATTGAAATAAAATATCAACGAACCTTCACTACATATTTCTGGCAAATGGCTCAGCACCTCTGCCAAGTTGAGTGGCCCATCTCCTATCACAGCCGTGACTGCTGACCGTTCTGTCTCTCTGTGTCTGTCTTCTCAGTGGGTCTGTATTCCCCTTGTGTTATTTTCCCTTTTCATTTATAGAGCGTGGATCAGAACACGCTGGGGCTCTGACCCCGCCTATCTTAAGACGACTTTTCGAGAAAGTTCTATTTGAGAATGCATGAAGGAGGGGTTGACGTGGACAAGCACAGGCCTGAACCTGTCCACTGAAACAATGGACCGCTCTCTTCCACTGGGGGGTTTCTCAAACACCTCCCCAGCAGTGCTGTATGTACAGCTGGCTCTATTGTTTAACTGTGTCGTTTACAGTCTAACATAAGTGTTGAGACCAGCTGTGCTGCCTTGACGTTGTTTAATCCTAAGCCATCAGTTTCACACTGAAGTACTGGTAAGGGCCTGTTTCTACTTGACGGGTTATACGTTGGTTAATCCTAAGCTTTCACTACAGGCTAGTTCGTCTGCCTTGTCAGACACTGTCAACATCTTGGTTCAGACTGAAGTACATGTATGGGCCTGTTTCTACATGAGTCATTTCTGCGATAATGCCATCATTGCCCTTGGACACCTGGATGAAGCGAATTTGCAGCCAGCAGACCCTGTGTTTCTTCGTGTCTATTTTTGTTTTTCGTATGCATGAAGAGGCCAGTATCTTGAAATCGTTAAACGAGTCATGGTCAGTTGGCACAGCAGTAAAACGATTTGGCCGCCGGGCCAACCTGAACACGATGTCCCACTCATATGGAATGTAAACGGGAATGCTCTTCTTTGCAGAGGAGATAGCAGAGTGCATTGAATCACATTCCATCTGAGTGTGACCAGATTCCAGAAATTTCTGTGTGATGGTCTTGATGTTTGGCAGAGTATTCACAGCAAATAGCAGTGCTGCTGTCAAGAATTGATTTTGGTTTTGTCCACTGCAACAGTCAGAATATATGATGACGTGCTGGACATGGGCTGAAAGGGATGAAATATACATGTGAAGACAGCTGGCAATTTCACAGGAACCCCTCTTGTCTTCAGTTCTGTCCCATGTATAGCATGTCGCTCTGCCATCTGACAGAGAGTACACAGCAAAGTTATAGTCACAAAGTTTTCTTTTATAATACAGTTGACTTACATGGCTGCAAGGAGATTGTAAAACTGCCTGTATGTCAACTCTTATTACATGTTATGATGGGTCTTTCTTGGAAGCCTCCTTGTCTGGAAGTCTGTGTTCTTGCAAAGTATTCTTTATGAGATGCCTCCTCAGCTGTGGACAGCGTGTTCTGCTTTCTCTTGATAGCAGCTGCAGTGCACGTTGCATACTAGTCCTTTTTGGGGACATGAAAAGAGAGATTGTAGACTTCGTTGAATGTTTTCCCGTATGATTTGGACGATACTGTAGGGATCTGGCTCAGCTGGAGGGCGATCCATGGTAATCATTTCTGTGATCTGCAACAATCCCAAAATCAGGTCATATAATGCAATGCAATATAATACAATTCAATACAATATAACACACACCATTCAACACAATACAATACAATGCAATAAACTGCACATATTGTGCATCTGCACTTTCGCTGATCTTAAGCTAATCTCTGATGCTATTAGTCAGTCATATGTGTATGTGTAAAAATAAGTCTTGTGTGTAGCATAATGCTTATGTATTTTGCTCTGATAACATCATTTCAACAGTCTGCGTGCAAAGGCACCCGCACACAAATGGGTCTTTAACTGTCAATATGAGCATAATATTATCATATTCCATGCAATGAAAGAATTTTTTCTACGTATCCCCAGAACAGAACACAAACAGAAGCTGCTTGTCTCACTGTGCAAAATGGATTGAATTCTGACCTCATAGAAACACTTGCCTTAACAGCACCTGGACTTTATCATGTCCTGCGACACCATCAGTAGACACAGAAAAAATAATTCTAAAGACACCGCCTTCAACTAAACAAGGAGGAGCTTTTGTTGCATGTATGCAACCTTCCACTTTCAACGATCAATTGTAATCAAAAGATTTTATCAACACTGTGATTGACCATTGTACTAAAATTATCAGAAACGGTCATTTTCACATGATCATTCAGCTGAAACATTAATGAACAATTTGAAGGAAATTTTGACAAAACTTGACGCAAATCAGAGGTAATAATATATTGGTTTCTAACATGATTATCAGTCAAAGTAAAAACAAAGCAAAATAAACCTTACCGTTGCTGGTGTACAGTTGATGGTTTCCAAGTTGGGTCAGTCTGGATGTCTCAGAAGGTGGAGAGAAAGTGCTGTGCTTTAGATTTTCCTGGCACATAGGACACAATTGGCAAAGAAAGAAAACAATTCTCACGCTTCACCGGCTGTGCTTTAATTAAGTACTAAAATCTACGGAAATTAACCTAAGAAAGCTAGGGGACTTTGCGAAAAAGAGATTTCAGTCAGTTCTGGATATGGAGACATTGAGGGTTGGGGATGGTAGGTTCCAAACTTAAATACTGTCCTGACACTTCCGCGACTCAGATGCCGCTTTCAGATGCAAAATAAGACGAACGAAAGCTGTTACATCACACGAAATACAGAATATTTCTTTGCCCTGTTGATAAACAAAAAGGGCAGTTTAATGGGAGGCGTGGAGATGGAGTGCATTTTAAATGTTCAATGAAATACAGTGATACAGACTTTACAATGTGTTATACTTTTCACACACACACACACACACACACACACACACACACACACACACACACACACACACACACACACACACACACATACAACACACACACACACACACCACACACATACACACACACACACACACACATACACACGTGTGTAACGGGGGAAATGAGCTACATGTCAAACAGCACATTTGGGTTCCAACATTTGTAGTGGTGATTTTGTGACAGAGGCAGTTTGGGTAGGCTACAAATAGGTATTTTTCATTATTTATGGCAATAGTTTCACTAATATTGCATAACTTTACATGGTATGGTAGTGGTGAGAAATGGGGTAACCGTCGTACCAGTGGGTTTATACTATTTTTAGATAACTTACACACTGCCCATCAGCAAAATGAGGTCATCATCTATGAAGTATCCAACTGTCACAAACGCTACTAGTGATGTGCACATTAAGAATATCCAGCAGAAATGTTCAAGCTAAAGCACCATTCAAGAAAATGAAAAGCATCCTTACCGACAAATGCCTATCAATTAACATCAGGAAGAGAGTTCTTCAGTATTATGTAGAACCAATAATGTTGTACGAATACAAAGCCTGGACAATCAACAAGCAAAGCCAGAACAAGAATAAGGTTTTTGTATTGTGATTTCTAAGAAAAATGTTAAGAATTCCAAGGACAGCAAAGAAAAGACATGAGACAACTTTGAAACAAGCTAACACAAAAAGATCATTAATGAAGATTACAAAAAGACAAAACAAAATATATGGGACATTTTATGAAACAAGAGAAATTAGAGCACCCAGTCAGAACAGGAAAGCAAGAGGGGAAAAGAGCACCAGGTAGACCTAAGGAGAAAACAGTAGTTTTGAAGAGTGGATGGAGAGAGAAAAGGTCAGGGATATATTTGTAGTGACAAAAGATATTTTCGTATGGAGGGCCATGATTGACAGGCAACACCATGTGGCATGACACGATGATGATGATGATGATTTGCTTATGAAAGAAGCGTTGGATGTAGCGTGTTTTGTATTGACGAATTTTTGTTGTGAGTTGGAGTTATGTACTTTTGTTGTGTATGTGCACAAGTTTTGATTTTGTGTTTTCTGAGTTGAGTTGAAGATAAATGTTGTAATGTCCGTATTTGATTTTGTTTAATTTTGTGTTGTGATTTGTCCTGTTTTTTCTGCTGTTTAATTTTAATTTCTATTGTTATCATGACTTTTTTTTCCAGGATTTTGTACACGCCCAGGGCTGTTTTGAGGATGCGTCAGTGTTCATAACAATAATGTTAACAATAATAGTTGGCTGTTGATTTAACAAGCATTGCTTATTTACTTACTTATGCCCTTCATCCCTCTTGGGGGCATAGAGCATCAACAAGAGACCTCCACAGTCCTCTGTCCTGCGCTTTTGCTTTGGGCTGTCTCCTGGTAAGACCCATCCCTTCTAATGCCTGCTTCAACGTATCTTCGCTAGGTGTTTCTCGGCCAATATCTCTTTCTCTTCATATGGGGGTTCCAGCTTGGGGCCTCTCTGGTGATAGATGACGCTGGCTTCTGTAGTGTATGCTTGATTTATCCCCACCTTCTTCCAGTTTCATTTTCTGCTGACAATTATTCTTCTTCCACAGATTGATGTTGCTGAGCTTATCTGGTTTATGAATCTGGACCATTCTTCTCAGACACCTGTTTATGGAAGTCTGCCCTCTGTTGAGGGTAGTTTTTGTGGTGTCAGAGCAGTTTCCATAGGGCTTTCTGTTTATGCTGTCAAATG